>JBBPBT010000959.1:1060403-1082147 GCA_037974875.1 Cicer bijugum | reverse complement strand
AGTTATTGTTTTATTGAAAAAAAAAATCAAAACTTTTTTATCGATGAAAAATTCAAAAAAAAAAACTATTTCTCCAAAAAACAAATAAAAATAAAAAATTGTCAATTTTTTTTAAAAATACAATCAAATATTTTTTTTGGAAAAAGTGAGTCTATAGGGCCACTAAACTCACAAAATTTTAGGAATTTTTTAATGTTGGGAGTTTTTTTTTTTGGGACCATTTTAATTATCAAATTTTTTTGGTCCCTTTAACACGTAGGTCGGGGCTAATAATTAGTGGATTTGTCCAATTGACAGCTCTATCCGAAAGTTTCAATTTCTATTTATATAATAAAATAAAGGTCATTTTAGATTAAATATATTTTAATTATTATAAAATTATCACATTTTAAGTTTAGTTCCTAATTTTTTTTATTCATTTATAATTTCTATTATGATTTTATTTTGTAAGAACTAAAATATCATTTTTAAAAATAAAAAAAATTAAAATAAGGACAAAGAGATGAAAAAAATTTATAGACTAAAAAGTTGAGATTTTTTTTATAAAGATTAAAATAAAATTTTATATAAATTAAAATTTATTTTATCTGTTAATTTTTAATTATTAAAATTTCACTTTTTTTTTTAGAAATTTAAATTTTAAAATTAGAATATGACCAATATTCTAAACACTATGTTGTATGTCTAGCGCAAGTGTTTGGATGTCAATTTAAAATATAATTAACAATTAATTATTTAAAAAAAATAAAATTAATTGCCTAGTTTGTCTAATAGCTAACTTTTAAGAGAGGATTTTCTGAATAAACACCTATTAGATTATGAACTTATATAGTAAAAAATCTCAATATCGTATTTATTTAGAAGAAAAAAAAATTGCATTTATTATGAGTTTACAAAACCACAATTGTTTAAATACATTCTTATTGCGTTGGAAAAGCGAAAGAGTTTCAATAACTAAGAAATCTGTACAAATGAGGAGAAAAAAAGTAGATCATATATTAGTAATGAAAATTTACGCTATTATGAAACTAAAATAATTAAATGAATGTGAAGTCAAAAAATAATCGGTACTAGTTGATAGAAGTCAACTATGACCGATGAAACTGTGTTGTGGGAGAGAGTTGGACATGATGCAGAGACTAAATGGTATCTATAATTATAAATTTATTAATAAAGACTAAGTATTTACCAAAAGAAGAAAAACAATAGTCTG
Source organism: Cicer bijugum (assembly GCA_037974875.1). NCBI lineage: Eukaryota > Viridiplantae > Streptophyta > Magnoliopsida > Fabales > Fabaceae > Cicer > Cicer bijugum. The sequence goes on along the minus strand of JBBPBT010000959.1, from coordinate 1,080,934 downwards.
TGCTATATCTTTCAAGTTTATTTGTAGGATTAACTTGGCTAGTATTATTAGGAAAACAAATGATGTTATTGAGAGACATAAATACAATATTTGATATTTTATGAAAAATAAAATATAACTTTTATTATATTTTATATGATATCATATTTATTTCTTATTTTATGTCAAATTTTATATTTTTAGTAACATTCTTGAAAAAGAAAACAAAATTGTTACTAATTTAGTTTCCATTTAATGACATGTTTTTTTTTTTATAATAATTAGTGTGTGGGCAAATTACTAATATTTTTTATAAAAATAATAGAAGTTATAAAATTTTATATAATTATTTGAAAAATTACAATTATTTGATTGGTAAAAGTATAAAATTCATTGAAAAAAATAATTATAAAATTATAAATAAAATGGTTTAAAAAAGAATAAATTAGAAGAAAAATAATATTAGACCAAAACTTTATATATTTTCTTTTTCTGTGCAAGAAAACAAGGTTTAGGTCACCACAATCCCCAAAATTGGAAAAATTCTTAAAGCAGCTAACTTAGCATTTGAGATATTGTGTAACAGTGTCTTTTTACTTAAATAGTAGTCATATATTTAGAATTAAGCTTTTTTTCAGCACAACATCCAACCATAATTTAGGTGTGCACTTCCTATCGAATATTATTGTACCTACTAATGTTTGAGGCAGTATAAAGTAAAAATTACATTAATATTATTTGTAGAGCGTGTTTAGATATAGATGCATGGTGGATATCACTACACTACTTCCAAATCCGTTGTTGCCCCCGAATTTTAATTTTAGGAAAAATCTGTTCCCGCACCCGCACCCAATCAAAACGAGTTTTCCCCTTCCAAATCAAACGAGTTTGGATGGGTACCCGCGGGTGCAGGTTATATTGTCATCCCTAATTATGACAAATGTTCTGTGGGACCACCAAGAGTTGACCCTGCTCCTCCTTCATTGACTAGTTCTTGTTGGTTAGTGCGCTCAATACCTTTATGCTTGATTGTGAGCAAGTTTCAATTGTTTCTCTTATCTTAGATCAATCAAGTTGTCCATTGAATTCATACCAAACATAACCCCAAATATCAAGGTTGAAAGGGTGTGGGTGCTTAGAATGAGTAAGTGGTCCAATAGATTGATATCAAACATAACTCCCAAGTGTCAAGACTGAATGTCATAGACACTTAGAATGATTGAGTAGTCCAATAGATTAGTACTGAACACAACATCCAAGTAGGGATGACAATTAGACCCAGACTCAATGGGTACCCGCAAAAAAAAAACTCACAATTGATAGGGTAAAAACTTGCATAATGGGTTTGTGCACGGAAACGGGTAATTACCGACAAAATTGAGTGGATATGGGTGCGGGTACGAGTACTATAGTATCCACCCCGTCCCACACCTGCATTTATATAAATATATTATTATAAATGATTGTGACTTTATAACTAAGAGTTGTCTTATTAATCGTGACTTTATAATTATACTTGCAACTTCCTATCAATTGTTTTTACAGATCTCGAATAATATTGTCGCAAGACTTGCAGCTTCATAAAGTATTATTGTGAATATTATAATATGTATTGTAACGTGTGTTCATTTGAAATGTTTTTGAGTTTAAAAATATTTTGTTTTATAATATTTTATTATTGAATTTAAAATATTTGAATAAATTTCAAATTTAATCAATAATATTTATCGATCTATTTTAGTTAAAGTGTAGGTAACGAGTATGGATACGGGCACTTAGATACCCAAAGGGTAAGAATACGGGTGTTAAAATTGATACCCAAGAGGGTACAAGCACGACTATGGATATTTTTTTAAATCCCGGGTATGGGAATGGGTACTATAGTATCATACCCAAACTCTACCATTGTCATCCAAACATCCAGGTGTCAATGTTGAAGAGCGTAGGGTTGAGGATGATCGAGTAGTCCAATGCATTGGTACTAAACACTTATATATATATATATATATATATATATATAGGTATGGATCAGAATATGATAGACCGTCCGTCAGGGGCCTATGGTCTGACCTACTTATGATCTAACCTATTTATGGTCTGACCTATTTAATAAAAAAGACTTAGACTCAGGCTATTTTTAAAGCCTATTTATTTAAATAGGTCAGACTTAGACATATAAAAAAGCCTATTAGGTCTGATAAGTCGACCTATATATATTTTATTATTTATTAATATTATTTTTTATTATTATATTAATAATATTATTTTCTATTTGAAATTACATCAATTAGGCAATCAGTCAATAGTCATTCTATATTCGGTAACCGTTTCATATTCGGTAGTGATTTCATATTTGGTAGTTGTTCTATATTTGATAGTCGTTCAATTAATCAATCATTCAATAGTTGTTTCATATTTGTTTGAGGGTAATAATGAGAGCGTTTGTTTCATAAAAAAAAATCTATTATTTGAAATAAAAAATTATTTTTTATGGTTTAAAGGATGATTGTTTCAGATTTTTTAAAAAATATTTTATTAGAAAAATTATTGTGTTTAATATATATAGATATACATTGATATTGATATGTGAAGAGTATCATGTGATATGAGTAGGGGTGGGAATAGGTCAGGCCAGGCCAGGCCAAGCTTTGAAAGGCCTGAGTCTGGCCTACGATTTATTTTTTCGGCCTAAGCCTGACCTACGACCTATCATAGACTTTTTTTTTTTGCCTAAGCCTGACCTTTTTAATAGTTTGGCCTGACCTAGAAGCCTTTTTAAAAACCTTTTTAAACGAATCTATTATTACTTCTTAAACAAATAAGGAACAACTGCTAAGTGATTGACTAATTGAACGGTTACCGAATATAAAACGACTACCAAATATAGAACTGCTACTGAATATGGAACGACTACTGAATATGGAATGATTAGTAAGTGATTGCCTAATTGATAGAATTTAAAATAGAAAATAATATTATTAATATAATAATAAAAAATAATATTAATAAATAATAAATATATATAGGCCGACCTGTTAGTCCTAACAGACTTTTTTATAAGTTTGGGTCTGATCTATTTAAATAAATAGACTTTAAAAACAGTATGAGTCTAGTCTTTTTATTAAATAGGCTAGGCCAGTCCATAAGTAGGTCAGACCATAGGCCCATACGGACGGCCTAGCCTATTCCCATCCCTAGATATGAGTAGAGTATTTAAATGTTTTAATGTGAATAAGACTTTTTAATAGGCTTCAAGGTCAGATTAGACTTATAAAAAGTTTAGACCAGACTGAAAAGAAATTCTATGATAGACCGTAGGTCAAACTTAGGCCTAAAAAATTAATCGTAGGCCAGACTTAGACTTTTTAAAACCTAACCTGACCTATTCTCACCGTTATATATAGGTAAATTTTTTTTAGTAATTTAACATAGTAAAGAAAGATAAAACTATAAATAAAATAAACTAAATGTACACCAAAATTTGATTTCTAATTTTTTTGTTTCAAAGAGTTTAACAACTAAATCATATATAATAGATATAATAGATGTACAAAAGAGAAATATAGCATGTTTATAACCGCGCCCCAATACACATCGATTATATTGTATTATCACCGTAATTACATTTACAAGACCAATATGTTAAAAATCACATAAACTATGATTTTAATCTTTAAAAATGTAGTGCACTACACTTTAGTATATGACTTCACCAAAAATTTAAACTAATTATTAAATTGTAAAAATTTGTCTTTAAAAAATAAATTTTATTATCATAATAATCTTCGGAAGATATAAATTACTAATAATTATAAATAATATTTGATCATTATAATGTAAAAAACTAAATTAATTGATTATTTAAAATTTTAATCGAATTAATGACCAAAATAACATTGACATACACTTTAAAAAACTGAAGTGATAGTTTATTCTTAAAAATCTTATATAAATGAGTAGTTTGAAGCAATACATAGATATCATACCATCCCGATCTTCTTCTCTTTAATTTTTTCATCTGTCTAATGCGCATGCATAGTTGCTACTTTGAATTTATGTTTTTGAAATACATTCAAAAGTCAAAAGAAAAACTAAACAACAAAAGAAAGTCAACATGCTAATAACTATTCAATTTCACACTAACAAAAATTGTTAATCCTAATTCAATTTCACACTAACAAAAAATGTTAAATTATTGAAAGAAAATTTAGTGAGGAAAAAAAATGCAAAATTCCTTTCTAAATATTTCATATATTGTGGTAAGAAAATTTATTTGAATTCTGTCCTTACTTTTTATATTTGGGAATTCGGTTAATTTTAAGTTAGTAATAATTTTGGATTCCCTAATTAATTAATTAATTTTTCAAAAGAAAAAAAAAAAGAATATTCTTGTAACAACAATATCGTCCGGTGATCGTAGGAATACAAACACACATGAGATGAAAGTAGGTAGGTGTATCTGTTTCAACGGTGTTGATTCATCTGAGTTGTTGCACCTAACCCACTCACTCCAATGTCGCACCATGGAAGTTGGACAACTTTGACTCACATCTTACAATAATAATAATAATAATAGAATTTGACTCTGTAAGAAAGTGAATAATTAAATTGTAGATATTAATTTATAGATAAAAATTTAATCACAAAAAAATTTCTTTTTTCTTTTTTAAAAAAATTCAACTTTTTCTTTTATTTATTTTTTTTTTTTGAAAAAATCATTCTTTTCTAAGAACGAAAAGTAAGTTTTTATTATCAAGAAATTCTTTTTGATATTTTTTAAGAAAAGTGAATTTCTGTTGATACAATATTAACCCATAAACTGTTTGGTTAAGCTCATAAAAGGATTTTAATTGACAGCTTTAAATATTATAATCAGCACCATGTATATATATTTTATATCAACCATCTCTTTGTTCATTTGATATATTATTCAGCTTAATATATAGTCTATTTTTCTTCATATATACCTTTTAGTTGTTAAAACAAATCATGTATTAATTTCCTTCTATAAAAAAAAAAACTTCCCTTAGTGTTGATGTCTATAACTTCTTTACAAAATTTCACTTTTATTTTGTCTTTTTGTTACTTGCCTAATTTTTTCCTACCATTTTTCTATCAATATTTTCACACTTTATCCGCACAATAATAAAAATGTAACAGAGATGTACAATATAAAATTATTTAACTTCATATAATAACTATTCATGGTACTACTACATGTACATGTTATAAAAACATTTTATTAAATAATCATCAAATATTTAATTTTAATTAATTGTGAGTATATAAGTTTACATTTGGAATACACAAATAGTATCTAATTTATCCTTTACCAAAAAATACAAATTTTAATTTTACCCCAATGTATAAAATATCAAACAAAATATTCAAAGAAATGTCCATTAATTTTTTTAATTACAAAAATGTTCATTAAATTAAACAAATACAATGCTAATAGACAACACTATTTTTTTTTAATAACAATAATTTTTGTAAAAAAATAATAACGATAATTAATATCAAAGTTTTAATAATATATTATATATAAATTTCAAATAACTAATATCGATCTTTAATAATCAAAATATTACATGTAGATGCATCATATCTGGTTTATCAACTTGTCAAATTAATAATATATTAATAGATGAAAAAATTGGTTTTTTTGTTTGGTAGCTGGTCTCGTTAGCCGTCGTTGCCCATTGAATTTCCATTTTCAATTGAAAAAATAATATAATAAATTTTCACTTTTATAATAGTTAGTTTATATAGACCTACCCACTTTTCTCTGTACTCATTTTTCATTTTTCCTCTAAAATCGACTCAATTTTCCTCTAAAATCGACTCAATTTTCAGGTTTGTCTTTTCAACTTCCTTCTCTTTTTTTCAATAGATCTAATTTTATGTTAGTGTTAATGGTTTATAAGAACTTCATTATTATAATTATTAGTTTTAGTTTAATTTATTTTCTTATGTGTTTGATCTTCTTACTTACCGTTGCGGATCTTGGTTTTTCCTCACTAATTTCAAGCTGTTTCAAATTGAAACCCTTAATTTATGCTTAGGTTAGTTTGTTACCATGATACTGCTTTGAACTCAGTAGATTTACTTGTTCTGATTTGTTAGTTTACATTTTGTACTGTGAAATTATTTTATTTGAATTTAATTGCTATGCACAGTGTGAAGAGTTTTGATATGCATCCAATTACATCATCGTTATGCGACTTTGCTATTTTAGTTCTTAAAATATCTCCACAATCATCTATGTGGTGAGATGTGATCGGATCATCGGATGTATGTGCAAAACTTTTTACAGTGACAGTGTATATATACCAATTAAGCTCGTTTTGTTTGTTTTAATAAAGGGAGTTTAAGATCTTGTGAAACTTTGCTGTGTTACTGTATATTTATCTGACTAAATGATGATTTGGTTTGCATTTGTAATACTGTACTGTTTTATTTAGGCATTTTCTTAGCTTTTGTTGAGGCCATAGTCCTTGCTTGATAGGTGAAAATTTAGGAACACATGCTACTTGTTTGATATTTTTGTGTGGGCAAGTTCTACAGTAGAGCACTTACATAAGTGGTCTACCGCGGATTAGTGATTGAAAATCGCTTGAAACTTCAATGATGATTGATGTCGTACTCTGAAAGTAGAAGTCCACGACTTTCTTTGTTACATCTGAGACGGTGACCTAATATGTGTCGGTTCAACAAAAAAATAGGAAACAAATATGTGTGTCTCAAAACGGAACTCATATTCATTTCCGTTGTTTTTTGTTGAACCAATGCAATTAGGTTACCTTCTCAGTTTTGAGAATGAGAAGCACAGTGAGTTTCTACGTCAAGGGGAGTGCCGTTGGAGTTTCGATTGATTTTCAAGCATTGGCTCACTGTAAATATGTCTTTTGTGACTCTATATTGTAACTCTGTTTTTTCTGTTTCAGCAAGTATATGACTTGCTGGGTTTAGCTTGTAATGTTCCTACCTTGCACCCCTTGTGCTTGGTTGTGATTATTAATAATAATTTCATTTTGCTTTTGCAAAACAAAAAATAGAATATGCCTTTTATGGGTTTAATGCTTAATGCCAATCTTTTGGACAAATGAAGATGTAAAATGTATTTATCTTGCCTTTGTTGAGTGGGGCAACTTACAGCACTAGTCCTTAAGGTGCTCTAATGTTTCTGTGCTGTGATGATCATGGGATCATTTTTGCTAATCGTCTTAATTAAAGTAAATGTGGGGAATTAATTAGGCCCTTTTCTTCTTTGCATTCCTAAATTCATGTTCCGGTATATTGATTGTACTTGGTAGAAGTTCTATTGATTGCATAGATAGTCCTCAATCAAGTTCTAATTGTATTCTATCCTTTTAATTTATAGCCTTTTTTCCCTTGAATCAATTATAATTCCTTTTTTCTTATCAATCATTTCACAGGAAACAAACTATGGCTCAACCAACCGAACTTACGAGAATTGGCCTTGCCGGACTGGCTGTTATGGGTCAAAATCTTGCACTCAATATTGCTGACAAAGGATTCCCCATTTCTGTTTATAACCGAACAACTTCCAAGGTTGATGAAACTGTAGAACGAGCAAAACAAGAAGGAAATCTTCCATTGTATGGCTTCCATGACCCCAAAGCTTTTGTTGAATCTATTCAAAAACCTAGGGTGATAATAATGCTTGTTAAGGCCGGGGCACCTGTTGACCAGACGATCAAGACCCTATCTGTGTTCTTGGAAAAAGGAGATTGTATAATTGATGGCGGTAATGAATGGTATGAGAACACCGAGAGGCGAGAGAAAGAGGTAGCCAAATTGGGTCTGCTCTACCTTGGAATGGGAGTTTCAGGTGGTGAGGAGGGTGCTCGACGAGGTCCCTCTATGATGCCTGGTGGTTCGTTCGAGGCTTACAAATACATAGAAGATATTCTTCTCAAGGTGGCAGCTCAAGTCCCTGATAGCGGCCCTTGTGTGACATATATCGGTAAAGGTGGATCCGGTAATTTTGTGAAGATGATCCATAACGGAATTGAGTATGGTGACATGCAGCTTATTGCCGAGGCTTATGATGTGCTGAAGTCGGTTGGAAAGTTGTCAAACGAGGAACTACATAGTGCATTTTCAGAATGGAACAAGGGAGAACTTCTGAGTTTCCTGATTGAAATCACTGCAGATATATTCGGAATCAAGGATGATAAAGGCGATGGATATCTTGTCGACAAGGTTCTGGACAAAACTGGCATGAAGGGTACCGGTAAGTGGACTGTTCAGCAAGCTGCCGAATTATCAGTTGCCGCTCCCACCATCGAAGCTTCTTTGGATGCTAGGTTCCTTAGTGGATTGAAAGAGGAAAGAGTTGAAGCTGCAAAGATCTTTAAATCCGGTGGCCTTGGCGATATCTTGACCGGTGAACCTGTAGACAAGAAGAAGTTGGTTGATGATGTTCGGAAGGCTCTTTATGCAGCCAAGATCTGTAGTTATGCACAGGGAATGAATCTGATCCGTGCAAAGAGCGCCGAACAGGGTTGGGATTTGAAATTGGGTGAACTAGCCCGTATTTGGAAAGGAGGTTGCATCATTAGAGCCATATTCTTAGACAGAATCAAGCAGGCGTACGACAGAAACCCTAATCTTGCAAACCTTCTCGTGGATCCAGAGTTTGCGAAGGAAATAATTGATCGCCAAACTTCTTGGAGGAGAGTTGTTTGCCTTGCTGTCAATTCCGGTATCAGCATCCCAGGTATGTCTGCTAGTCTTGCTTATTTTGACACGTACCGAAGGGAAAGTTTGCCGGCTAACTTGGTGCAAGCTCAAAGAGACTACTTCGGTGCTCACACATATGAAAGGATTGACATCGACGGGTCATACCATACTGAGTGGTTCAAGCTCGCTAAGCTGTCGAAAATTTAAATACTGTATTTGAACGATTCTTAATAAGTGTAATAATGTTTTCTACTCAAATATGCTGAGTTGAGTTTTCATTGCTTCAATGTGGTGAAGTTTATACCATTCTGTCTACTAAATCACTGTTTTTGGTTTTCCAATGATTATGTTGTAACTTTACTGATCTTGATTTGAACTTGATGCAAAATTGTTTTCTTAGAAATATATTTCTGGCTTGTTTTAGATTTTAGTTTTAGGGTCTGTTTGGATTAACTTATTTGTACTTATCTACTAGTATACGCACTTCGAGATTGTTTGAAATAGCTTACAAAAACAACTTCTGACATATAAATAAGTTATTTTCAGCTTATTTCTATAAGCTCTCCACGATAGAATATGAAAACAACTTATAGCTTATATGAAAATAGTATTGACTTTTTTTTTAATAGTAATAACTTATACATAAGCACTTATATGATAAACATGCTTATGCTATAAGTGCTTAATTAAACTGTTTATCCAAACAGTTGGGCTTTTACTAGTAGTAATAGTGCTTAACCTAATTATTAGTATATATAAATTATAATATGAAGTATTAGGTAAAGGTACTGGACAGCATTTTCTTTCTCTCTTTCTCTTATTTCTGAATCTTAAACTCATAATTCTTAATATAGAACAATAAAAGCCAAATCTTTTTCCCACCCGTTAGAGTTAGCTAATTGGATCAAACGACACCACACATTCCCCTACCATGAATATAGTTTGATGACATTATATTTAAATCTAAATCCTTCTGAACCTATGCTATCATTTTATCATATATATTAAGATTCTAAGCAGCACTATCTCTGTGTGACTTCACCGCTGCATCTATCTTTTCCAAGCAACATTTTTTGTGTGCGACCTAATATGTAATTGTGCCTTGTTTTTACTTTCCCCCCTGTTTTGTGAGAATAGAATTGAACAGAGTGCATTGTTCAAGTTCCCTATCTGTTTTATACTAATGCAGCAGAGTAGGCCTCTTTTATTGTGTTTTTCCAAGTCCAGCCATGCCAACTTCAACTTCTCTGTTTCCCATTGTTGGTATTTACTTGTATATTTTGCTTAAGACTTGTTTTTTTTTTTATTTTTTTTATTGCTAATTATGAATATTTTATGAATTTATAGAGTTATTTATTTTACATTTACTTTACGTTTACTATGTGTTTGTAGTATTAATCATGTATTTTGTCAAAAAGCTATTCAAATAGTGGTAATCCTGCCACATGTTATCCATGTTTTGAAGTCGTCTGCTCGCCACTATATGAGATTGACAACAACTATGGTTGTAAGTTAAAAGTTAACCTCTCAGCGAGTTAGTTAGGTTGGAGACAATGATAATTAGATAAGTCATGCTGTTATAAATAAGAAGGTCGAGAGGGAAAACAAGCAAGTCATTGAGAGAGTTAGGGTTGTTGGCCGTCATAAGGAGGTTTGCATAACCTTGGAGATGTGGGAGTGTCATTTTATGAACATTTTCGGAAACTCGGGATCCTCGGGAGAGGGAAGGAAACTTTGAGAGAGAACTAGACTTAAATGGAATCATATTAACAAAAAATGAAGTTACATAATACAATGAACTCTCTACATATAGAACAACTAATTATCAATCTGAATGCTAACTAACTAATTCCTAACAGAATTATATTCTGTAATAGACATAATTCAAAAATTTATGGAAAGGAAACTCATGATCATGGTGGAAAGAAAACTTATTGATGGCTGATTATTGTAGATTGGTATATTAGTGTTGGGTGGTTCCAAGGCCAATATAATGCATTGGCTTTAGTTTTTTTTTTTTTCATCTGTGGTCATTATACACTAACTTAGATGCCATTGAAAATGAACTTCAAAATTCAGGACTTTGATTACAGCTTTTGGAGAGAATATACGTAGTTCAAATCCGATTTGGTGCCGAAATTGGAAGAATCATTTGATCTTCTGTCTTCAGTCATTCAGTAGGATTTGGATTGTCTGCAATAGCAAGTTCACACACTTTAACGCAATAAACATCTCAACCTTTGATTTAAATTTGTATGGTTCATATTATACTTTAGTAAAATTAAGTATAAACTATCCCAGACCAATGTATTGGTCTGTTCTTTTTTTAACCAAACTTTCAATATGAATGTTTAGGGAGAGAAGTATTGATAGTTAGTCAATTACAGGCCGGAGACTTGGATAGTTGGAGAAATAAGACACATTGTTTGAAACTAAAAGGATGCATCGGAAGCTATACAGCATCGACACTTCAGATTAAAGTTGTGTTAAATGCTCGATACAAGATATATATTTGAGTATATTTATAGTTTTTATCTTATTAAATTATTACTAGTGTCTACGTAGTAATGTCGTGTCAAGTGTTCCTGTTTGCGGTTCATAGTTTAAGAGGGAAAGCTAGCTAGTCATGTTGTGAAAGTAACAATTCCTATGAGATGCCAGCAAAAACGTTGTCCGTTTTATATTTATGGATGTACATTTAAGTTTTTGGTAGAGGCCAATAGAAAATGAGTTTGAGTAATTAATGTAATAGACCACACCTAATTGGATAAGTATTGGTTGTTGTTGTTATCACTTTATTTTATACTCTATTAATTGTTGCACACTTTTGGAATTTTATACCTGTGGAGGTTGTCGAATTTTGATTTTTTGTAGCTTACCCAACAGACAAAGACAAATAAGAATCTGCCTTTAAAAGGTGTGGATGATATATTTATATATAAATCAAGTAATTTCTGCATAATTCATATCTTTTTTGTGACCCTCGAAAAAATGCAAACTTTTCTTTTTCTTTATTTTTTCTCCTTTTTCTTCTTTGTGGGGATGGGTTTGGTTTTCAATTTTAGTTTTAGTTTGGTTATCCTACCTGTACATGTGTTGTTTTTGAAGCTGGTTTGAACATAAAATTTAATTAAGTGTTCATGCTATAAGAATTTATTATATAAGTATTTACGTATAACTTATTTTTATAATTAATAATAAAATAAAGTACTATTTTTAAAAGCTATTTTAGAGTTTTGGAAATAAGCTGAAAACAAACTTATAGATATGTTGTAAATTGTTTTTATAAACTCTTCTAAGTAGATTCAAATAAGTTAGTAAATAAATTCAAATAAATCAGTCTATATAGGACTAAATTCACCATAGAAATGGCTTGGATCCTATTTAGATAAACAATTTAATTAAATGTTTATAGCATAAGAAATCATCATACGAGTGTTTATCTGTAAATTATTTTATATAACAAAAGATCAAGTAAAGTCGAACTATTTTCATAAGCTGAGTTTGTGAAAAAAACTAATAATAGCTTGTAGACATGTCATAAGTTGTTTTCACAAGTGCTTATGTTAGTAGATAAACTCAAATTAGTCAACCCAAACATGTCTTTTATTTTTTTCTTAATTAATTTAAGCTTAGCTTTTCGTTTATATTTCTACTTTCTTCTACTTCCACCTTATATTTGAGCTAGCTGTTAGAATTAACTTTTGTCGACAAATGAATAGGCAAATTCGTTTTCAAATTATAAGTGTCAATCAAACTAGTCTTTGACTTTGGCAAATTGACAAACACATCTCTGAAATTGTAAAATAGTAATAAAAATAGCTCATATTTAAACTTTAAATGTTGGAGATTTTAATGTGACATATTAATTGAATATTTGAATGCTCGACATTGATCTCATATCAACGTGATCACAATGCATACTAATTTTCCTATGATATTTAAATTTATCATGAACTAATTTGTCTATAATTAATTAATTGACAATTGCAATTACTCACAAATTTATCTCAGAGACGACTGAATTACATCAAAAAATTTGTTTTTAGGAAGATGATATTGATGTGAGATCAACGTGAATAAGTTATATATTCAATTTCAGTGTCATATCAAAATTTCTGATGATAAAAGTTTACACAAAGACTATTTTGATTGATATTTTACAATGTTATTGATGAATTTATCAATTCACAAAAATCAGAAATTAATTTAACCGACGTTTACAATTTTAACGACCAATTTGCATATGAACACTCCTATCCACCCATTTTTTTCTCCTCTTGTTGGTGCTGAACTTTTAATTTGTTACATTTTCTTTTGGAGTCTTCATTTCAATAATGATCTCAATGATTGAAAAACCTTTAATGGTTTTGTCAATAATTAGATCAATGATTGAGAAACCTGTAATGGTGTTTGGCTGAAACAGGCGTGGGCACAGATTCATGATAAACTATTTGTAGTAAATAATATCTTTTGCCATCACAACATCCAAATAGGGTTTGAAGAAGATCCACTTTCATTAAATTCAAGAAAATAGCATTAAATTATTGAGAATTAAAATAATTGTTACTCTTGTTGAGAATTTGGATCATATGCAATTTGAGAGAATCTTCCATGTTACTCATTAATTATGTTTGCATACTTTTGTTTGCTGTTAACTGATATGTAAGAATCTGTTCAAATCATGAAGTACTACTCTTCAAGTGGTTATTAACAAACTTAGTACATTAAAATGGACTATGAAAATAAATTATTTTTAATGGAAGTATACTAGGTTTTTAAGTGGTGAGAATGTGTGCATAGATATTCCTTGATGAGAAGTTTCTAATTTAATCCTATGCTAAATTTGAATTTTTTGGTGAGATGTATCCATTTTATTTGTTGATTTCAAATAAGATTATCTTTAGTTAGATTATATACATAATATAACATTGACACTTTAGGTTAAAAATGTGTTTGATGTTTGACATAGGTCGTGATATAATACCGATATTTTAAATTAAAGATGAGTTTAATATTTAATATGTGTCACAAAATAAAATTGACACTTTAAATTAAAGATGTATATGGAGTGTGATATGTGACAATGTCTTGCATCGACGTATAATTTACTATAATTTACTTTCAATCACTTATATTTTTTAAATTATTCATTATCATTTATATATATATTTTTCGAAACAAAATCTATAGATCAACAAAACTAAAAATTCAGGGTCTTTGGTATGTGTTAGCATAAGTTGTTTGTATCATATGCCATAGATACTATATAATATCATATATGATTTTATTTAGAAATATCAATCAATATTGCTCACATTCACAATCCTAATAAAGTTCCTTTATTAATGTTAGAAGAGGAAATATACTTAAATTATTTACAAATAAAACAGGGTTCCAAGTTCTATGTTTGTACTTCTAGGCTTCTAGCAGGTGATGATGGCTTTCCATGATTCAGTGAATAATGACAACATAGACCAATGTTACTTTGCAAAAACGTGCACATAGGCTTTCAATTGATATTTTTGATTGTATCACGTTCAATTAGATTACGTTAATTAAATCTTGATTTATTCAATTGATATTATTTTTGTATATTTATTTATGTGTTTATGTTGAAGTGATTGAATGAATTGAATTAAGATTTGAAATGTTTCAGTGATATCTGATCCAATTTTGAAAACATTAGTTTTATATGAGTGTGACCACTAATATATGATTGATTGATTCCTTTGAGGTCATGTGTACGTACCCTCATGTTTTGATGTCACAAATACAGCCTAAAACTTGCAATTGCTTTGCTGTTTGCATTTGTGTCCCATATTTACAAAGTTGTCATAGCAAAACAATGCTTTTATTGCTTCTAGTTGTCATTGATGTAGCTTATTTGAAACCTTACCCTCTTTCCAGCAAAGCATACCCCATTCGTGCTTCATTGCTATTTTGGCAGCAAACACGTGCATATACTTCTGCATATCAAAAATCACTTTCTTCCAAAACTATTGCACTTCACACATATACTTCAACATTCTCTTTACATATTTGCTGTGACTTAAGTTCAAATCTAAAATTCTGTAATTAATTAGTTATACGTAAATTCTATTATTAATCTTCAATGAAATTAGTAGTTCTCCTTAACCTTATCATTTCTCTAATTTAATCTTTTTTTCATTATAAAATAAATAAAAAATTCTTCCTTGTGCTAGCTATATCATGTTTCTTGTTTTTTCTGTTAAACTAGTTTGATGAAATTTTTGCACATGTAATAAATCTTTTGCATTTGTTTATTCTTGAAGCAATTAACTTTCTCTTTATTTACCTTTTTTTTTTCATAAAAACTTAATTTACTTTTAGATACTCTAGTTTTTGGAATTTCACATTTTATGATTTGTAGCACGTTTCTACTAAAAAAAATTTATTTTTCTCTCATAAGTTACTTTTTCTATCTATGATTATGTCTCAATGGATCACCTGACATTATCTTCACACTTGGCACAGTTTTCAAAATTTAAACTTGAGTCAAAAACATAATAAGATCTGAGGTTACACAATCTAAGATTCAACAAAAATCATAAACACAAGACACACACAAACATTGCTAACTTAAACATAAACATAAGACATTCACACAGATCAGACACACAATACACTAAATTTATATATATTGATACTTCATATAATTTAATTTAATTTTCTTTTCTATGATCCCTCTCTGTGACAAATAATAATAATTATTCTAACTATGTTGACACTGCAAACTCCAAGAGAGTTGAATGTGAAAGAATGATACAAACATTCAACTTAGAGAATTGAATGTGAAAAATGAAACTTCAAAACTTAAAGAATGTTTCTTGAGGATATTAATTTCCTTTGAGTAGAAGTATGATTACAGATCAACAAAATTCAAATTTTGAAGATGCATGGTTACAAAAATCCCATCATCATATACAAAGAAATAATATAAAAAATTTCCATCATTTTTTACTTCTACTATCAACACGTTTCTTCTCTTGTTTGTTACAATTCTTCTTAGAAGAACACTTACTTCCATGATCTTTTCTATCTTTCTTCGCATTCGAATTCGAAACCTCATGACTACTTTGTCCACGATCATATCCATGTTGTTGTTGATTATAATGAATCGGGCCGGACGAAGCATCCGAAGCCATCGAATCATCGCTCTCTTCTTCATCAACTTTACCTCCACCTTGCTTTCTTCTCCAATTTTTTCCATAAATTTCGCGATATCCTTCGTTATCATTGCTACATCGAGTATCTTCTTCTTGTAGCGGAGAATCGATATACGTAGTCCAACCCGATTCACTGCTGCTACATCCTTCTACACCCCAAATTTGTTTAAAAGAATCCATTGAATTTTTCACACACTAGCAAAAAAAAATGCAGGGGAAGAAAGAATGAATATAGGATATGAGACTATATAGTATAATGAATATTTAAAAATATATATTTTATAAACTTACATTAATATAAAGATAGCTATAATATAAGCCTTTTATCTTGTTGAGCTGCAAAAGCATTTGGTTAAAGAATCAAAAGGTTGTGATTTGAGAAATGAAATGAAATGGTAGTTGCATTATTTGCAAAAAGAGGTTAAATTAAAGTAGGAACTAGGAAGGTTCCTAATAATATTATTAGAAAAAAGAAACTATATAATATAATTTAGAAGAACCAATTAAACAAAAGGAATGTTGGGGGCTACCATCTTGAGTCATATAAGATGTATCTATGAATAATTTATAATATTATTTTTAACCTATATGCCGTTGTCATTGAAATTGATATATGACTTTTATTGCTTAATACAGATGTCCCAATTGCATAAGGTGCACAACTGGAAAGAATGTAATATATCCTTGGTACTTGAATAATGAATATGCTTTTTTGTACCTTTTTTTTCTTCACTTTGTATGTATCTCTGTCATTGCATAAAAATTCTTTGTCTTGTCTATAGAAAACATCTCAATCTTATTTTCAAACATATGTTTCTTTGTGTATGTATCTTTTATTATGTATTCACACATTTAAAAATTTAATTAGAAGGGGCATAATTAAAATTAAATTTATGTTTATGTTTTTTTTTTAAAGTTGACCAATATTTTTTAATATGTAAATTGCTTCAAAATGAATTATAAGCGAAAATTATATTTAAAATTAAATATATTAATTTTTTTGGATACTCTTTTGGTTAAATTCAAAGTCAATATTTACGAATATTTTTGTTTATATTTTATTGTAGATGAATTATAATTTTTCCAAACAAATTTTTTAATATGTATACATGATCTTCAAAGTATTTATTCAAATTTTAAAGTATGTTATGGTGGGTTGTTGTTGGTGAGGTTTGTTGGCTAAATATTGTTTAGGTAGGATGTGATCATGCTAACGACAATGTTAGACCATTGTAGAAGCCCAACTAATGGTGTGTTTAGGTTAACCTTTATTAAAGTTTGATTAACATGATTTTATTAATTTTTTAAATATAACCTTTTGATAAACGTGAAATCTCTTGGTTAATTTTAATTACACAATTTTGATGTTCAATTAACACTTTTTATAGTTTTTTTTATGATAATTGAGCAATACGTGCTTAAATGATTTTGATGAATTACTTTGAATGACGGTTAATTGCAATAGTTCCAAAGTCTTTTATTGTGTGTTTCATTTCTACTATTTATGATTTTGGAAATAGCAGTTTTGATTGCAATTTTTATTTTAAACTATATTAAATTTTCAAGATTCTGAAACTTTGATTTGTCAATTCTCAGTTAATTTTGAAAGAACTTTTCAATTGATATCAAGTAATAAGAAGATAGTGTTCCTCGAAAATATCATAAGTTTAACATCAATTATAAAGACATGTAGTCATTTCTCGTAACTTAAAAGGTGTTTTGATTGGTTCATAAATGAGAAACATGACATAACAACTCATATTATACCATATTCGATGTAAAAATTAATTATAGAACTAAACAAATTGAGAGATAAAAAAACTAGACAAAATTTACTAAATTAATTGTGAAACTGAACAGATTGAGAGACAAACAACTAGACAAAATTAACTAAGGAAATTATACTACATCCACAAAAAGAGTGCTGCCACGAAGTGTCTATTTAGCAACATTATTTTACATCCATAAAAAATTAATTCACTAATAAAAAATTGTGTTTCTATTTGTAAAAATTGTATTATATGTAGAGAAACTTCATTTCAAACTTTTATAATGATGAAGAGTACCCACACATTACCACATGTCATGACAATGTTGTCACATAAAACTCACACACTTCCCACCTACAATTATTTGTGGCTACCACATGCCCACGTGCATGTACCATGTCACACGTGTGCTTCAATCCTCTTTTACCAAATTATATATCATTCATCTAAAAAACAAACTTGACAAAAAAATATAGGCTAAAAAATACAAGATCTGAACTCTATTTAAAAAGAGATAATCACAAATAAGTTAATAAAAAAATTTAATGACACTTAATTGTGGAATATATTAACGGCTTTTTAATTCTATCATTCTCCAAATTGACCATAAATGTATAGAAAAGAAATTAAGAGATTCATATCTCCTTCATTTTCACATTAACTTGGCATTTGCTATTGACTTCGACTTACATTTAAATATGACTTTGATTATATTATTAATGAAGACTTTAATTGTGTTTAGTTTAGAAAATTAAACAAAATGATTAAAGGAAAGAAATAAGTATATTTTTGAAATGACATAAGTTTTTTTATCATTATATTCTTTCTTTTTTTATTAACAAAATGTTTCACTTTAAAAAAATAAATTTGGGGGCAGTGACAAGTTTGGGATGATGTTATCTACCTTGCACTCGTACTCGAACCCGTCCCATAAATAATATTATAGTAATTTTTGAATTTTCTATACATATAAATATTAAATATACTTAATATTTTTCAAATATTAAAATTATAATATTCTCTCTATATAAAAAAATTATTTATTTTATTAGGTTTAATTGCAGTTTTGGTCCCTCTATTTTACCTAAATCACAAAAGTAGTTCCCTATTTTATTTCTCCTCAGTTTTGGTCCCTCAAACAAAATTTTAGTAAAAAATTTAATGAAATGTCATTTTTTTAAGCTACATCATGCCATTTATACTCATAGATTTCATGTAGAATTGTTACACCATGAGATCTTAAGGCACTTAATTAAGTGCAAAAAATTGATCGTTCATTACGTTTTTGACTAAAATTCTGTTTAGGGGACCAAAACTGGAGAAAAACAAAATAGGGGGACTACTTTCGTGATTCAGCTAAAATAGAGGGACTAAAATTGCAATTAAGCTATTTTATTATTATTATTATTTATTATTATCTAATAATAATTATTTTATTATATTAATTATAATATATATGATTTTTAAATTTATAATTTTATATATATAAATGAGTGCGGGGAAACTCGAACTCTATTGTGAGCGGGAATTAAGATCTAAATTTCACACCTGCTATGAAACGAATGCGAGGTTTCCCTGATTAATGCGGAGGTGAAGGAGGCAAAATCCGCCCCTGACTTGCGCAATTGTCATGCCTAGTATCATTCCCGACCAATGAAAGAATAATTGGTTTTTGTCGAATACCACGAATGCAACTATGTACCACGTGTTGTTTGTTTATTTTTATTTAACATTTGAATAATTGTTAATTTAATTAATAAAAAATAATATTATATTAATAAAATTAAATAAAATATATATAAAAAAAATATCAAAATTAATGTAGTTGATTAGATATGCAAAAATAAATAATGTGTCCCTATTATTTTTCAGACAAAATATCAACACAATTTTATTTTGTTAACAACTCCTTAATTTTACTCCGATTTAATAAATAAAAATAATAAAAATAAAAGTAATTTTTTTTAAATGTAATAAAAATAATAAAATCAAACAAAATACATTTAATAGGAAAAAAAAATACATCAAACTTAGTGCATGTGGCAAAACAAATAAAATGTCCATAATATTTTGTAGATAAAAAAACAACACAATTTTATTTTCTTAACAACTCATTCTTATTTTTCCTCCGATGTAATCAACAACAAAAATATAAATAATATAGGTTTAATTGCAATTTTTATCTCCTTATTTTAATTGAATTACATAAATAGTTCTCTATTTTATTTCTCCATAGTCTTGTCCTCAAACATAATTTTGTTCCAAAACCTGATGAAATGTCATTTTTTTAAGCAACATCATATCATTTATGATCATAGATCTCATGTACAATTGTTACACCACGAGATCTTGAGGTATGTTGTGGCTTAAATAAGCGCAAAATGACATTTCATTATGTTTTATACCAAAATTTTGTTTGAGGACTAAAACTAAGGAAAAATAAAATGGAGAAACTATTTTCGTGATTCAAGCAAAATAGGAGGACTAAAACAACAATTAAGCCTAAATAATATTAATAAAAATTAAATATTGTTAATATAATAAAAAAAATAATGTGTGTGTCACTCCTATTTTGGAGATACATTATCAATTTAATTCTATTTTATTAACATTTCTTCTTATTTTTTCTATGCATCAAATAAAAAAAATAAAAAGGTAAATTATAATAAGGAAATAAAATAAAATTCATTAAAATATTCGGAATATTTTATGTGACATAAAAGATTATTATATGCTGTGATAGAAGATCTTTTTGAAGCATGCCGGGCATAGAGACAAAGATCTCTTGTGGTTTTAATTTTATTTTTTATTTTTTATTTTTTATTTTTTAATGTTAGTTGCATTTTATAAGTATTATTATTATATAGTATTTTGAATCATAATA
>JBBPBT010000959.1:1005907-1032384 GCA_037974875.1 Cicer bijugum | reverse complement strand
CCCCCCCCCATTTTCATTTTTTTTTTCTTTTCTTTCATTCTTCTTCTTCTTCTTCTTCTTATTTCTCTCACTTAAAGCCACAATAAACCCATGGAAAAGGGTATACATTCCCTAAGCAAGCTTCCTCATAATTTCCCAAGTTCTTGAGTAAAAGTTTTGGGTTAGGGTTTGTGTTCTAAGGAAGGAAAAGGGGTACCCATTTCTTGAGAGTTGTTGATTGAGACTCATTGAGGTAAATGCCCAACTCTAATCCTAGTATGAATTTATAGAAAAATGTAGTTTTGTTTAAAAATCTTATTTTGTGCTTAGGGTATATTTAAATAATTTTTAGGCTTTCCTAGAGCTAGCTAAACTTTAGAATATTTTTCTAAAGTCTTGGAAATATTTTTGATACTCAGATTTGTCAACTGAGACCCTGCCGACTACTCTAAGAGTTGTTGAAGAGCAAACTTAGACAATTCTCCATAGCTGTGAGTTGACGACGATCATCATCATATATTTTTATAATGCTATTATTATTATTTTACTTGTTTTCTATATTAAAGTATTAATTGAAAAATTTGGAGAACACAACCTTTGAATTTTATCTCAATTTCGTCAAATATTTAATTTAACGGTCGTTGTTATATAATATGCTATTAATTTGATTTACGTATGAGTTAAAGTATTTAAATCTTGAATTGTTATGCGATTGAGTATGTTTTTCATGAATTACGATGAAATGATTTTAAATAAGAGTTTTGGGAAATTGTTGTTATAATTATTAAATCGTTAACTTCGTTAGGTGCACCTAATTACCTTGTGTTGATTAGGGAGAGTTACCCGTTAGATGGAGCCGCCCCTATGAGAAATGTCATCTATAGGAGGAGAGGGCTATCAACGAGATGTAAGCTCCTTGTAACACCCCGAATTTTAACAGCGCGAGTGTATATTTTTTTTTTAAAAAAAGAAATAAAACAAAGAAAATAGTTTTGGATAAATATTTAAGTTGTAACATAACGACAAAGTCAACAAATATTTACAAGCAGTGGACTAATTTTTTTGAAATAAAAATCCAAAGTATTCAAACATCAAAATACATCGGGGCTATGAGGCTTATCGATCATAGCTCATACCCCTGGGGTATTCTCGACAGACCTATACAAAAGTACTGCCCCAAGAATTTTAACTTTTCCCACATCACATCAAAAAGTTGAACATGGACATATCAAAAGAAAAGACATCAAACAGTTTAAGCATGAATACAATATTCAAAAATGAAATAAATACAATCACAAAAGAAAGACATCTAGTCCTTATACAACCGCCTAATCTGATCATGCTTCAAAAACTACACAACCCAGGTGATCTCCACGCGCCCCGCAATTTCCTCCTGACACAGTTTCAGTCAGGTATGACTAACTACTTTCTCATTTCCAGGGTACTAACCGGTAGGATGATCATGTTTCTTATTTGAGGGCAAAGTCCAAATTTCCACAATAATTGTAAAGGTCACCAACCGAAATTAATAAATATCATATAGCAAAATTCTTATATTTTCAAATGCTTAAAAGAACCTTTCGTTTTAGCATACTCCTCGAAAGGGTTTTCATATATCCAAAAATGCATAAACAACGTTGAAAAGTGAAGTTTTGACAAACTGCATTGTCGTAGCTGAATACAATTGAGAAAATACAGATTTTCAATTCTAAAATGGCTCTGAATCAATCAATACTTCAAACATTAATATTATCAATTATGAACACATAATTAACACCAAATTAATCTCCACAAATTCATATCTCAAATTTCACACATCGAATATTCATTAAATCAATTATGAAAACATAAATACATCAAAACTTAATCAACCCAACTTCACCCCTCAAAGCAATTACAACAAATCACAACAACAACCGAATATGTATATACAATTGTCAAAGTATAACAAACATGACTCGCGTGCCGAGCACCGTATATGCCAAAATGCGTGTTTCCAGAATTCCAAACCAAAACCCTCCTCGAAGGGGCGTAAATCATAATTGTACAGCCTCTCACAAACCAGTGCTATTTACCAAGGTGTAATCTCTCACGGATCAACATGATTTACTAGCGTGCAGTCTCTCACAGACTAGCACGACATACAAGAGTGCAGTCACTCACAGACCAGCACAATTTACTAGCGTGCAGTCTCTCACAGACCAACACGATTTTCTAGAGTACAATTGCTCACAGATCAACACATTCTAGAGTGCAATATCTCACAGATCAGCACGACACGACAATCCCCGCAAGGATAAGATGAACCAACAATTCACATGGCATCATCCCATGGCCCATCATGGTCACCGCTATCACCATGGCCCCATCGCAGTCACCATGTACTATGAAATGCATGAGTATACTCTAACTTTTTTCACCATAATCATTAAGTAAATGTAGCTATTAAAAGATTCCCCATTTTTAATACTCATTTAACACTAATGATTTTTCAAATACAACACAGAGCATACTCAAACATATTTATTCACACCAATTTCAATTTCCACACACACATAAATCATATTTCTAAATTCAATCCATACATAAATTGAATTAAATTCTCTTTCCACCAATCCACACAAATTTTTTTCTCAAAAATTCATAATATTAATTATGAACACATCAATTTCACCAAAATGAGTCACTATAATTTTCAAACATTAATCCCCCATATTCAATCTCCAAAATTTTCAACCATAAATTACCACAACAACATTAATATATCAGATTTCTCCCCACCGCTAACTTGGTGCCAACGATCTCGATTCCTTTTCGAGACTCAAGGAGCTAACTACATAAACATGAATATTTGTAACAATTTTTTCACAATAAAACTAATCCACACACAATAAAATTCCTAAAATTAAATCTTTCTCACACACCAAACTTTTAAAATCATATAATCTACATTATTTACTTAAAACTAAATAAAATAAATATTATCCAAATTTCACCTTCACATACTTGACTATTAAAGCACTGAAATATTTGAGTTAATAAAATACTATAAACTTTTTTCTTTTTAAACTCAATCAAAGAGTAATTAAAGAGTAACATTTTAAACTCTAACCATTTTTAATTTCAATTTGTCTTTTTGCTCAAACTCTTTAACTTAGTTAAAATTTGAAATTTTTCACAACTTTAACAACTCTAAATTTTTGGTAAAATTTCAACTTCAGTTCAAACTCATTTATTTGAAAATAACTCATTACGTAACTCAAACACATCAAATTTAATAACCTCCAATTCACACCAAATTCAACCAATTCAATTCCACAACACACACATAGCACCTCAATTAAATTTCAACAATTCAAACATAACTCACCCAATTTCAAAATTCAAGATTTTTACACATAAACTACCAAATTTCATCAATTCATTTTCTACAAAATCCACAAATAAATCACATCTCAAAAATTCATAATAATAATTATGAACATATAAATCACACCAAACTTGAATCACCACAAACCACACCTCAAATTTAAATTCCACTAAATTACACATAATCACATTAAATTAATTTTTCACAAAATCACACCTCAAATACATCAAATTTCTTTTCCACAAAATCACAAATAATGTCCTAAATGCAAACTAAAAGTTTGAAAGGAGCCCTTACCTTAACGATAGCTCTAACACGCGATTACGGTACCGTAATTAATTACGGTAAAATTTAAGTTCGTGATGTCGCGTCGAAAACTAGCTCACTAGCACTGCAGCGTAGCAATGAACAACTTTCTCTTCTGTCACTTCTCGAAACGAAGCTTTGATCTAAGAGAAAAGTGAAAATTTTTGTGTTTGTGGATTTTGAAAATAACTCAAATTTTGAAACAAAAATGGAGGAAGAAGGAAGAATCGCTTTTCTGTTTCTCTATTTTTGCTTGCTTTCTAATATATATATATATATATTTAAACTAATAATAATAATAATAAATATCTAAACAAATATTAATATCTATATATTTTTATAAAACATCATTTCACCCATCACCTCACATCACTTCTCAAACCACTTTTTTTGAAAAATATTTTCTTTCACCCCAATTCAATTGACATATGTATTTTGCCGAAAAACGTTGCATCTCAGAAATATTTTTCTTCGACAAAAGATTCATCGTAATTAAATACAATTACTCATCGGCGAATAATTTTAATTGGGTCTTTAAATAGATATTTTTGGCATTTAACTCACAAAATACCATAAAATTGGCTAAAAAGGCTCAGAAATTCAGCACAAAATTCTCCAAAATACATAAATTAGAATTTAAAATTAAGGGTCTTACACTCCCTAATTGATACGTGATGATGCGTTGCGGGATTGAGAGGAGAGGACCATCTGTTAGATGGAGCTGCCCCTAAGGGAAAGACCACCCTTAGGAGGAAAGGGCTATCAATGAGATAAAGTCGCCTCTTAGCTCTAAAAATTTGTATTGTTACTTGTTGAACTTATGATAATTTTAAGGTTGTTCATTTTGATCTCGTTTTGTTATTAACTGGTTTTTTATTTTATTTTATTTTCTATTTTTTTTAATATTTTTGTCAAACGATTAAATTATAAGTTTAACGACTATATATGTGTATATATTTGAATTTAGAATTTTTTTTTTAGAATTCAAAGTAATATTGTTTAACATAATTGCCGCCCGATTGTAAACCAGTTATTCGTGCCTTTTTGTGTTTTCCATCTAATTGATAGTGGTTGTTGTCTTCTCACTAAGTCTTTGTGACTTACCCCTTTATGTTGCGTATTTTTTTCAGATTCGCAGACAACTGAGTAGAATCTGGTATTTGATTCAAGTCTCAACATATTTATTTTGGTAGGCCTCTTTGATCGATGACCATTTTTTTGTAATATTTGTTGAGTCTATGTAAATTGCAGCTATTTTGGAGTCTAGAAAGTCTATTTTGTTTTGGGGAAGTGTATTAAGCAATTTGATTATGTTATTTGAATTATGACTGAATTGAAAGTTGTGCAGGAATTTTACAAAATTTGAGAATGTTGAAGTTATAGAGGGTATTCTGTCGAAATTTCAAGAAAATATATATATATATATATATATATATATATATTTAAATGGGTAAAGAGCGATTTAGTTATTTAATTATTAAGTTAGTTGATAAGCTTGTCAGGTTACGAGTATAGCTTGATAGCTTGTGCGCCGGTCACGGCATTTAATTTTTGTGTCGTGACAGTAATACAAGGAAATTGAATTGTGCCATAATCCAGTCATGAGAAAAGATCCAAAAGACCGTCCACAGTCTACTCGCATTCATACTGAAATAGATCAAAAGAAGAAAAGTACACACCTCATGAGATGTGATTTGTGTCGTAATGAAGTACATAACAAGAGTAAATGCCTTTACCGATGCTCCCGATATAAATTAGTTAATTGTAATAAAATTTGTATTTATTTTATTTAACTTATTTTATATTTGTATTTTTAATATTTAATTAAATTTTGATATTTTATGGACTCCAATATATTTAGTTTTTTTAATAATTACTTAATAAAATTAAATTTTAACTAGATAATTATTATAAAAATAATCAACTTTGTATTTATTTATTTAATTAAAATAATAATGAATGAAACTTACCTTAATTATTTAATTGTATTTATTTTTTTTAATAATTATTTAATTGTGATATTATCTAACACTTACAAATTATAATTACTTATTCTCTCACGTAACGTTATGCCATCGATCAAATTCCTTATACATATTTATGCATTCTTCTCTTTTGTAATAAATAGCACTACTAATAAATAAAAACCTAAATTTCCTAGTTAATAAAAGATAACAATAATAATTCACATTGAGATATCAATGTGATTGGAATCAATTTCTCTTCCCTCCTTAAAAAATAATTCATATGAAAAATTGGTGTCTTAAAAAACGACTTCTTACTTAAAAAAAAAAATGAAAAACGTGGTATATTGATATTTAATTACAAAAAAGTGATACTTTGATTTTAAGGTTGTTCATTTTGATCTCGTTTCGTTATTAACTGGGTATTTTTTATATTTTTGTCAAGCGATTAAATTATAAGTATAATGACTAAATATGTGTATATATTTAAATTTATAATTTTTTTTCTAGAATTCTAAGTAATATGATTTAACATAATTTCCGCCCGATTGTGTTTCTCTTCTAATTGATGGTGATTGTTGTCTTCTCACTAAGTCTTTGTGACTTACCCCTTTATGTTGCTTATTTATTTTTTTTTTTTTCAGATTCTCAGGCAGCTGAGTAGAATCTATTATTTGATTCAAGTCTCAACATATTTCTTTTGGAAGGCCTCTTTGATCGAGGACTATTTTTTTGTAACATTTGTTGAGTCTATGTAAATTGCAGCTATTTTGGAATCTAAAAAGTCTGTTTAGTATTTTTTTTGGAAGTGTATTAAGCAATTTGATTATGTTATCTGAATTATGACTGGATTGAAAGCTGAATAAGGATTTTACAAAATTTGGGAATGTTGAAGTTACAGAGGGTACTCTGTCGAAATTTCGAGAAAAAACATATATATATATATATATTTTTAAATGGTTAAAAAGCGACTTAATTGTTTAATTGTTAAGTTAGTTGATAGACTTGCTAAGCTAGGAGTATAGCTTGTGCACCGGTCACGACATTTAATTTTTGGGTTGTAACAGTAATACAATGAAATCAAATTGTGCCATAATCTAATCATGAGAAAAGATCCAAAAGACCGTCCACAGTCTACTCGCATTCATTATGAAATAGATCAAAAGAAGAAAAGTACACACCTCATGAGATGTGATTTGTGTCGTAATGAAGTACATAACAAAGGTAAATGCCTTTACTGATGCTCCCGATGTAAATTAGTTAATTGTAATAAAATTTGTATTTATTTTATGTCACTTATTTTATATTTGTATTTTTAATATTTAATTAAATTTTGATATTTTTCTAGACTCCATTTTATTTAGTTTTTTTTAATAATTACTTAATAAAATTAACTTTTAACTAGATAATTATTATAAAAATAATCAACTTTGTATTTATTTATTTAATTAAAATAATAATGAATGTAACTTACCTAATTATTTAATTGTATTTATTTTTTTTAATAATTATTTAATTGTGACGTTATCTGACACTTACAAATTATAATTACCTATTCTCTCACGTAAGGTTATGCCATCGATCCAATTCCTTATACATATTTATGCATTCTTCTCTTTCGTAATAAATAGCACTGCTAATAAATAAAAAACCTAAATTTCCTAGTTAATAAAAGATAAAAATATTAAATTCACATTGAGATATCAATGTGATTGGAATCAATTTCTCTTCTCTCCTTAAAAAAAAATTTATATGAAAAACCGGTGTCTTAAAAAACGAATTCTTACCTTTAAAAAATAAAAAAAATTGAAAAAAGTGGTATATTGATATTTAATTACAAAAGAGTGATAGTTTGATATTTAAATTATTTTTTAGTGGTAATATGAAATGAAAAAAAAAAGCCATAATAATTTGATGAAATGAATAAATTCAATGTAGCTACATTCATCGTCATCCACAACAAGTTCTCTTATTCCAGTCACCATAATGCCATTGCATTGTCATGCAAATTCTATAAGTTGTATTAATTACGGCTTCTTGTTATATTAATGAGATTGAGAATTTCGATTTTATCTTCTACTTCAACACACAATTCTTAATTCCAGATGGGAGATCAACAATTTGCTAAGTTATGTTGGTCACAATGCATCAAGCTAATTGTTCATGGTTTGGACGAAGTTAGAATCATTGCATCATAAGTTCTTAACTCTTGATCATTGAGTTATGTGAATGAGTATATGAGGTGATAAGGAGAAATCATGCTATAGCTTACTTTTCTCTTAGATTGATTTGCATGTTACTTGTTCTAAGCCACCATTTCTCTATTGTAAGAGTTAGAGTGCTCTCCATGTTGCTACGTACGTTGCTACAAACCATGTGTTTCATGAAATGAACAAACACCTTATTCGTGTGATCTCCTAGGGATTTATGAGGAACATACACTATCACCAACTTAGCATACAATTTAAGCAATCATCTTAGTTAGTTAGGTAGCAACGTAGTTAATTAATTGTTACAAGTTAGACAGTTAGTGATAGTTTCCTATCATATGCCGTTTTTAGAGTATTTTGGATTTGTATTTAGATTATGTCGATTAATTTACTATTGAATTTAGAGTCATTTTGAATTAATTGTGATTTATATAATTCTTGAATTCAATAATGTATTTATGCTTTCATTTCCTTGATTAACTAAACATTTTATGTAGTTTTGTTATGGTTTATTGGTTTTGCGTAATGTTAAATTTTGGTGACAAAAACAACAAGAATCTTATGAGGTATTTTAATTATATATGGAGTTGTAGAAGTCTAAATGAAGTTGAATTAGTTGCAAATGAAAGTTAAGATACAGATTTATAACTTCCATGAAGACATCACAGCCTAATTGAAAATTAAAGAGGATGAAATATATACTTTTGATATGTGGAGCTCGCTTGGCGAGAATATTGTCTTGCATAGCCCGCAAGCATGGTGACTTGCCAAATGGCTAGTATTAATTATATGTTTCGATTTTTGCCTCGTTAAGCATTAACATCAAAAGTTGAAGATTCAACTTTTGGGGACAAGTGATTGAAGATTCAATTGGTCTCCATATGTCTAGTTATCTTTCTTCGAGAAGGCAAAATGCATCATATCAGAATTGTTTCAGGTTACCTAACACTTTTACAAGTAAACTGTATGATAAACTGTATGATTGTTTATTGTGTTTATAATTTTTTTTGTTAATGATTCTAAACTAATGATATGTTATTATATATAAACAAATTAGTAATTAAAGGTTGAATACAAAGTTAAACTCGTTTCTGACTTTTATATCGATTATAAAGTTTAGTACTTTTACTTTTGTTAATTAGAGAAGATTCAATCAAATCAGAGCCTTTTGTTCGATTGAGTAATTAAAAATACCATTTAATAGTATAATGCAATTTTTAAATCAAACACTTGTTTTAGCTTTTTTTTATTACTACTAATAATGATTCAATATACTTTTTACCATCACTATTAGCTAGCCTCTTGGCACTATAAACACTCCTCCAAATGAGTTTAAATATCATATCTGGGTTGTAAATGGTTTTTAAGAATGTTTAGTTGAGTTGATTTCACACATAAAATTAATATAATTTACAAAATCGTTCTTATTAATTGTAGTTAATGAAGTAGTTAAATTGAGTGAAATTCAATAAATAAATTAGTGAAAAAAACATTGTCTCCGTCCCAAAATAACCGTTGCATTTGAACATTTCACACAAATAAAAAAAAGTGATAAATGAAAAATAAGAATGATGATTTTATGCTGTTTTTAAGTTCTAGATAAACTGATAAATGTCGATATTGTTACGTTGAACATTATATTTTGAGTTCGAACTTAGAACCTTGCAATTAAATATAAATTTCAGATGCTACTTATATAATCTTATCTATAGATAAAAAAGAAATAATTGACTCATAAATATAAAGTGAATAACAATAACTTGAAAATGATGCACATTATATTAATTAAAAACTACAATTGAAAAACTAATTAAAACTATCTTATAAATTTAAATATTACACTGGTATTTTAAAGTAAAAATTATTTTGAAATAAAAAAAAAATAAATGTAACATTGAATCTGAAATAAAAAGTGCCAAACCATATGCCCATTGCAATTCATTCTTCTTTTTTCTTATCTTTCTCTTACTTCACATTACCACTTGGAAGTCTGCTTGCATTCCCTACATGTCATTAAGCAGATTGATTACCTTTATCACCATTGAACACTGCTCATGCTTGATCTTGATCCCAATTTTTTCTTTTTTGCTACTTGTAATTTGATAGTTAAAGGTTGGACATGATGCCTTGAAAAATGTAATGCTTAATATGTTTGAGTTTTTATTTTTTATTTTTTTAATATATTTTTTGTTATTGTTTTAAAATTAAGTAGCTAGCATAATATTTGTGCAATAGATAAAATTATTTTGAAATAATAATAATTTCATTTCATAGCATATTATGAAAGTGGCACAAATCTTTTAAGCTCATGTTTATCACCATGAGTATCTTTTCTCCCATAAATTTTTGTCTTGATGTAGAAAAAATGCTCCATTAGGTGTTATTTCTCGCCAACATCTCTCTCTACAGGTTGATTCATCAATCTTAGCGTCATAAGCTACTATTTTCTTTGGCACATTATTATCCCATTGAAGGATGCACCAAAAGAAAGTAGTATCACGAAGATTGGTATGAAAAGACCATTCAAAGAATGATCCTCCAATAACAGAATGTACACCAAAATCAGTGTCACCTGATTTACAATGTACCATAAGAACACTGTTACCACCTAATATATTTTGAATCCGCACAGTTGTTGCCTTAAGGCTCCATTTAACTTCTTCTAGGCTTTGTGAAGTTGCAACAATGGATAGTACAATACTAACTAAAACCAACACTCTTGACATGTTTATATCAAAGGGCACCACCTAAAATCATAATCAATTGTTTGTCAAAAAGCCAAAATAAAATAAAAAAAAAAATTCAAAAAGATGATATCAAAGATATATAATGTGAATTGAATAAACTATTTAAAGTTGTTTTTTTTATTGAAAACTAAATAAGTCTAACAAGTCAAGGTAGTTGCTTTCTTTGTCTACAGTCAATATATATAGATGTATGTATCATGTATATATGCTAACTACCTTTGTAAACAAATTAGTTGATTATTTGCATTTTCTAAAATTCTAACTAAAAAGAATATATATACACAATATAGAAGGAGAGCTATATAGGAGTATAAACATCAAAATGCATCTAATATGTATGTATGTATGTTAGGGAGCCTCTTACTATATATTTTTGAGAAAAAGAAGAGATAGTAGTAGTGATTTGTATTGAAGGTGTGTTGTGAGAAAGAAGACAATGTATATATTGAAATTGAATAAGAAAACAAGAAGTATGTATAGAGAGAGAGATTATGAGTGAGGGATGAAGAAAAATGTTAGATTAAAACATGTATTTATAGAGGAAGAAGAGTGAGTGAAAGCATGAGTGAGTGATAGTGTGTTTGCTTATTAACACCACTTACTTCTTTCTTTTTCTTTCTAAAGACACAATATTAAGATTCTTTTCTCCCAATGTTTAGCTATTAAGTCATTGCTTTGCCAAAGAATGCTAAGAATTGTCACACTTTGGTGTTGAAATCATGTACAAAGAAAAATAAAGTATACACTTTAAAAATCAATAATTTTAATAAGATAATTGTTTCACTACTTACTAGTATAAGAAAAAAGAAAAATATAACCCTTACATTGCTTTGTTACATTAATTGAAAATGCATTGGTACGTGTCTACTTGAAAGCTATGAAACAAATATTTGGGTCCATTATGTTTACATTTATGGTCCAACTTTATAAAAAAGACTCGTAAATCATATGCACATTATAGGCAAAGTTATGTGGCAAAGAGTCACACTATAAAATTTAAGAACTCAAATTTCCAATAATGTTTGTACTTATACACTAATGTTTATAAATTTCAATTTAAAGGACTAAAGTGTTATTTCTTAAATATGATAGATTAAATTAACGTACTATTATAATAATCAATTACTAAAATGCCAATTTATTCATATAGTAAAATAATATAAAATGCATTTGAGAATGTAGTAGTAAATGACAAAATATATGAAATAAATACATAATTAACTAATATAAATGTGATATAAAAAAAAAGGAAGATAATTGCACTTTCACAAAGTTAGGAGAGTACTAGCAAAAACATATATATACTCACATTCACAAAGTTCCTTTTATTGGCAAGTTAATTGATGCTTACATACCACTAATATGATAATATTACCAAACCCAGCAGGGCTCAGATAGCTGTTTTTCTCTATTATTAATACTGACACTTACCTATTTTATAGAAATAAAGGAAAATTATTATATAAAATAGATGAAAGTACTGTTAATTACTATATATATCATGCATGAAAATTCAAGTACGTAGCATTTCTAGTATAATGAACTGGAAAACGTGAACAGTTTGGTTTATTGTTGTTACTATACTACTATTTGAGGTTTCTTACTTTGTTTTCACCTTTTTTACTTTCTTCCTAGTTTGAGTATAATGGTGTTTTTGACACAAAATGAGTATGCATTGTATTATGCTTTGTGTCTTAATGTCGACTGATATTAATTACATTCAATAAACTTATTTTTAAATTATTACTTGAGTTGATGTATTAGTGTTAATATCGTATATGGTATCTGTCTCAGTATGTGCTTCATAGTTATAGACACTAAAAACACACATTTTTAATTTGTTGTGTTTAAGCTGTAAATTAACTAGAGTTATGGATTTTTGTCTTTGTTTCATTTTATAGAGAAACACTAGTGTAATAAATATTTGAAAATCTATCTTCAAATATAAAAAAGATTCTCACAATAACATAGATTATTGGAATAAAATATGAAAATGTAAACAAACATTAGTTCATAGGCAAATAGATAATGATATCAAATATTCTTATTTCTATTATATCCTTCTCTTCTCTACTTTTTCTTTTTACTTTTTAAAAATGTGTTAAAAGATTTATAACATTGAAAAATTAATACATTGGGGTCTATATGGAGGCTAATGAAGAAATTTTGTGGCCCATTAAATTTATACTCATGGTCCAATTTATCAAGTCCACATTTTCATTCCTAGTAAGCTTCATGTATCCTACATAAATTATTTCACACTTTAACAATTATATAAACATAAATTCTATAAAATATGTATCTACATAAATTATTTCACAATTACCAATATAAAATTTTTGATATGAATATCATACATAAATTTTAAATCAGACTCTAACAATATTAATCTCAGAATCCCATATTGATTTGAGTTGGAAGACCAAATGATTGAGTTGGACCACTAAATAATTAATATAGAAGAGGTTGCCTTTCAAAACAATGTTATATAGAGAAGGTCCAAATGCTAACATCGATTAAAAAAAACAATATTTTGATAATAACAAATAAATTAAATTCTTAGCTATCACTGAGTTTGAAAGTAAAATCAACTTAAAATTTAAATTATTTTAAAATTAATTAAATATAAATAATGATGGAATCACTTCATATGATTGGTTGTTGGGTCCTATAAATAATCGAAGTCTAAGATACAAGGGTGATCACCAATAATAATAATAATAATAATAATAATAATAATAATAATAATAATAATAATAATAATAATAATAATAATAATAATAATAATAATAATAATAATAATAATAATAAAAATAAAAATAATGTAACCCCTTCAAATAGTAATCTCGTATGCGAAGAATGAAAGTTACGTACATGACACTTCTTGTAGCTGGGTGTGTATTAGTTGGGGCGGAGATTTCTAAAATATATTTAAATTTTTTTAATAGTTATATTAATGTAGTAAATTTAAATAATTTAATATATTATTTTTGGTCGAATGATTGCAATGTTTGAGTTTAATGTATCAGTTAACTACTAAATCAATGCATTTGTTAAGTTATAGGTTATAAATTTTTTTGATAGTTATTATCTTTCATCAATTGATATAAATTTCTCTATAAATAGATACACTTCAGAGACAGAAAGTAGAACATAATTTTTATGTTATATGAGTCAAATTTTTATCATAAATATTTGAGTTATTTCTTCTTTTCTATAAACTATCATTATTTGATAGTAAATGAAGAAATTTTATTCTGTAAATTATCATTGAATGATAGACTTGATGTGAATGTGCAATTCATTTCAAAGATTCGAAAGTATCTTGAATAAGATTCGACGGTTAATCCGTTTTTATCCAATATATATAAATTTTTGGGGATGAATCGAATCTAAAACTTTTTGTAATACATATGCTTTGGATTTTATGTGTGCAACTTTCATAATAATCAATTTCATCTTCTTCTTATTCAATATTTGCAGCATACCCCTAATAAAAAATTCAATGTTAGTTAATAACAAAAGAAAAAAATAAACATGAAAAAATCCATCGTTAGTGAATAATAACTAAAGCTATTGACACTAATTATTATTATTATTATTACTATTATTATTATTATTACAATTATTGATATAAATTGTAACTACAAATAATATAATTTACAATTATTTTATGATATACAAAAATTACTAAATGAATAAGTTCATGAACATCTATATTAATAAGTTGATGTCTTTTCTTGGAGAAATATAACCATCTTCCACCAAGGTTTAGAGACATAGTTGTTTTGCATAACTAAATTTTCATTTTTAAGTTCAACTAAGTCAATTTTAAGACTATTAACTTCTTCGGCCAATTTTCATTTTCTTTTCTGAAAGTTTTCAATTTTAAAGTGATGTTGTGATTTTTATTTAGAAAATCATTAACAATAGTAATCAATTCATGACGAGTCAGATATGAAAGTACCTCTATTTCTTTATCTACATACTCATTTCCAGAGTTACAGTCAAGGTCAACATCAGCCATCAGAGCCATATTTGCTTGTTCTTCATCATCAGAGGATTCATCGGAGTCATTCCATTTGGTCATCCTAACTTTCTTCTTGGACTTTGAATTTTTCCTTTGAAATTTCCCTTCCTCTAGTTTAAGAGTAATCAAATCCTTTGCTTCCTGAATGGCAATGATCTTAGGTCTCCCATTGTTGGGCATACTTCTTAGGATCTTCTTGACAGGATCAACAATTGTATATCTCTTTTCAAATACTCTTAACCCTAAGACCAAGGTTTGAAATTTGAAAAACCTAGTCTCAATGTTTTCATCTTCCTCCATCTTAAACAACTCATACTTTTTGACCAGAAGATTAGTCTTTTCCTCTTAATCATGTTTGCTTCCATCATAAGTCAAAATCATATTATCATAAATGCTCTTTGTTATCTCCTTGTTGTTGCACTTGTCAAACTTCTTGAAAGTGAGAGCATTTATCATGAATGTTCTGGACTTATGATGCATCTAGAATTATTAATATAGAAGATGGTTATATTTCTCCATGAATGTTCCCTCGACTGTCGTGTATATGTGTCTCAGGTTGAGTTGAGGAGATCTATGAGAATAGAGCCAATTTAAATTGTCTGTCTATCGGGATGATGTCATAGTATCAAGTCTCCTGACCAAGTACTTCAGATATGGAATTGTACCATATTGTGAAGTAGAGTCTAAGCTCATGCATAGCATGCATTTTTTTGTGATTAATAGGTATCGTGTGCGATAATAATTTCTCTTAGATGATTTGATGTTATAATGAAATGTATTAATTTTCATTCAATGGTTTTGACTTTATAATGTGATGTTTTTCCTTGAAGAATGTTTGTATAATGATACAGTTTATTTATGATTAACTACGTATTCTTCTTACTTTTGTTATATTGTCATCATGATTTCGAAACTCACCTCCTTCTTTGTTTCTGTTTGACTGGATTGGCCTTACGTTTGTGATATCGCAGTTATAACAAGTTAATAAATCTTGAAGATTAAGTTTTAGGGAAGTCCCACTTTGATAGGTGATACCGGGAATGAGAGTTGTAATTTGTATTTTACTTATTTAATTTAAAACAACTTTTTGTATGAACACCTTATAAGTATTAGTAAGTTTTTTTGAATTTAATTAATTAATTATACTTAAGTCAAACTTATTGAGATTGCACTAGTTTATAGGAGGAAAAAAGTTTTAAAGTGACCGATTGTATTTTGAGAAAAGTGATATTCTAAATAACCCACATAAGTTTCTTTTTCTTTTGGAATAGTTTTTGTCTATCTGCTGCAAATTTTATTGAAAATAATATAAATTATTATACATATTCTTTTGGGGTTTAGGGTGTCACACAACCCAAGACACATATACGCGACAATCAAGATAAACGTGTGTTGTGTGGCAGCTCCCAACATTTGGAGTGCTACCTCCAAGTTGAAAGATCCTTAATTTTCTAAATTCTAATTTATGCGATTTTAGGGTATTTTGTGTTGAATTGCTTAGGTTTTTAGCCCAGTTTTTGGTATTAAGTGAGTTAAATACCAAAAATATATTTTTTGAAATTCGATTAAAATTATTTGTCGAAGAATAACTTGATTATGTTACGAAGAATTTAATACTGGGCATATTTTTTTATAAAAATGTCACTTGTTGCTGGAAAATTCATCTGTCAATTGAGTTGCGATGAGAGTAGATATTTTTATCAAAATAGATTGAGATGTGAGTGAGATGATGTGTGTATAAGTTTTTAGATATTTGTTGAATTAGTTTTAATTATATATAATGTTTAGTGTAATATATATACATATAATGTTTAGTGTAATATATATATATATAGGCTAATGTGAGAAGAAAGAAAGAAAGGAAACAGAAAGAAAAGATTGCCTTGCAGCCTCGCGATTTCCTCTTTCTTCTTTCTTTTTCTTTCTTCTTTCTTTTTCTTTCTTTTGCTTTAAGAAAAGAAACCAAAGTGCTAGTGGGTGAGAAAGAAAAACGTTTTTCCCTGTTGCGCTTCGCCTTATCCTTTTCTTCCTGTTTCTTGGTTTCAAAGAAAAAGTGTTAGTGGTTTTCAAAACCCACGAACACAAACCCTCCTTTCTCTTGTAGATCTAAGCTCCCTTTCGAGAAGTGACAGAAAGGAAAGTTGCTCCTTGCCACCCTGCAGTGCTAGTGAGCTAGTTTGAAAATTATGGTGATTCATGTTTGGTGAAATTGATGTTTTCATAATTAATATTATGATCTTTTTAGAAGAAATTTACGTGTAAATTGGTGGAAAATGAATCTAATTCTATTTATGTGTGGATTGAATTTGGAGATCTTATTTATGTGTATTTGTGGAAATTGAAATTGGTGTGAATAAATATGTTTGAGTATACTCTGTGTTGTATCTGAAAAATTATTAGTATTAAATGAGTGTTAAAAATGGGGAATCTTTTAATAGCTGTATTTACTTAATGATTGTGGTGAAAAGAGTCAGAGTATGCTCATGCATTTCATAGTATATGGTGATCGTGATGGGGGCCATGCTGAGGGTGGTGACTGTGATGGGCCTCATGATGATGTCATGTGAATTGTTGGTTCATCTTATCCTTGCAGGGATTGTCGCGTCGTGCTGATTTGTGAGAGATTGCACTATAGAATGTGCTTATCTATGAGCGATTGCACTCTAGAAAATCACGTTGTTATGTGAGCGACTGCATTCTTGTATGTCGTGTTGGTCTGTGAGCGACTGCACGCCAGTAAATTGTGTTGATCTGTGATAGATTGCACCTTGGTAATTAGAAGTGGTCTGTGAGAGGCTGTACAATTATGATTTACGCCATTCGAGGAGGGTTTTGGTTGGAATTCCGGAATCATTTGGTATATACACATTGCATTAGGATGTTTGGCATGCGAGTCATGTTTGATATATTGTGATGATTGTATATACATAATCAGTTGTTGTTTGTGATTGTGCCGTAATTGATGAGTATGATTATTGAATTTGTGTTGTAAGTGTTGAATGATTTTGAAACATTTTCTAAACTGAAATCTGCATTATTTTGAAGTTGTATTCGAATACGAGGTGTTTTTATTCGAATACATATTTAAAATGTTCAATTTCAATTGAAATTTTAACATTGTATTCGAATACGACGTGATTGTATTCGAATACGACCTGATGATTTTGCTATTGACTTATGATTTCACACTTGTATTTGAATACGACATGACTGTATTCGAATACGACATAATGATTGTTGCTACTGACTTATAAATTTGCACTATATTAGAATACAAGAGTGTTGTATTGAAATATAATAGTGTAGTTTTGTTAAAAACTTCATTTTTCGACTTTGATTATGCATGTTTGACATATGAAAACCTTTTCAAGGAGTATGCTAAGATGAAAGGTTATTTTGTGCATTTAAAATTTAAATGTTAACTGATATTTGTTAATTTCGATTGGTCACCCTTTACAATTATTGTGGAAATCTGAGATTTTCCCTTAGATGAGAACCTAGATCGTCCTACCGGTCAGTACCTTGGAGACGACCACGTAGTTAGACATATATGACCGAAGTTGTGTTAGGAGGAACTTGCGGGACGCGTGGAGATCATTCGGGTTGTATAGTGTTTGTAGCATGAACAGATTAGGTGGTTGTATAGGGACTAGATGTCTTTCTTTTATGGTTGTATTTATTTCATTTTGGAAGACGGTATCTATGCTTAAATTGTCTGATGACTTTTCTTTTGATGGGTCCATATTCCACTTTTTGTAGTGACGTGGGAAAAGTAGATATTCTTGGGGTAATGCTTTTATGCAGGTGTCTGTCGAGAATACCCCAGGGGCATGAGCTATATCTGATAAGTCTCATAACCCCGATGTATTTTATATTTGGATATTTTGGTTTATCATCTCAAAACTATTTCAGTTTGTTATAAATATGATGTAATTAATTATGACATTTTTGGTTTGTGCTACGCTTTGGTATTTTATTAATTGGTTTTTTTTTAAAAAAATACACACACGATGTTAAAAATTGGGGTGTTACATTGGGGTACGAGAGCTTTGGTTTAGATTGTAGGTCAACCTATAGGTTGGGAGTTGTTATTTGATTATGCGTCGGGTTAAGTTGTTTGAGTTGTCAAATCTAATGTAGTTAATATGTCTTGATGTAGTTGAAAGTTATTTTTGGAATTATTCTAAGTGGTATTAAGATTTCTTCTTGATGTTGGATTTGAGGAAACAATGCCTCCATGAAGGAACGACGCTGTAAGAGTGAATGTCAATATGGATGATCAAATGGTTGAAGCTATGAATAACATGGATGTTTCTATTGTTGCACAGACAACTGCAAAGACTCTGCGGGATCTAGAGAAGAGGGAAAGAGAGATTTGTGTTATTGAGTCAAGAGGATTGAAATATTTTAGTCGTTACCATCCTCCAAAGTTCAAGGGTGATGAGAAATCAAAAAATGTTGATTAGTGGATGCAAGAAGTGGAAAAGATCTTCGAAAAGACGAATTATCAGGCAGGGCTGAAGCAAATCATGACGCCATGGGATTTATGAAGTGGTTCCAAGAACATAGAGGCTATGGTTGGTGGTAACTCGAAGACGATGAGTATGGATGGATTAACGTTTGACGGATAGGCGATTTCATGTAAGGATCTAAGTGGAGAGCTTTTTAAGAAGAGTATTAGATGTTCGCCTGGTAGATTTCAAGATGAGACTAGATGAAGTTTGATAACTGCCAAAGAGGTGTGAACACCGTGGAATTATTGAGAAAATAGGGATTACATTTGGAATAACATTTGATGCTTAGGTGCCAACGAAAGAGGCTTGGGCTTGTATTGAAGTTAAGGGGAGCTGCACATTAGGGGTAAATACTACATTGGTTGGATAAAATACGCTTTGAGGAATAGTCGATACTTTGGGGGGGTAAGGTCAAGCATTCGAGTTAAACTAGATTCGTGACTTAGATTGTTAAGTATGAATTTCATGACGATTATAGGAATGAGACTATATATTATGTTGGTAAATGACAAATCTCTATGTGGTTTAGGAGATAGTAAGTATGGATAATGATTTTATATGAAACTATAGACGTGTAAGAGTGAATTTTGGGTGATGTATGGATAAACACAAGGAGTTAAGCCTTGATGTATTGAACCGGATGTTACTACTAAGTGGCATTGGAAGTATAGAGTACAAGAATACTTAGAGATTGTAGTAATGTAAGCTTTGAGTGTCTATTAAAGGATGATAATTACTAGGAGAGTGGGAATATTTTGATAAGTCGAAGGGATTATTCGAGATTTGATTTGGGACCCTAAGATGGTTGATTTTTAAGTTGATGATTTAAAATCCACAAGGTTGGATGGAGGACCCAGTACCGCCTAAAGGAGTAAAATTGTAAGGCCCAACACAGGTAGTTGAGTCTGAGGCAGACATATGGGTGTAATGAGCAACAAATAGGTGTAGGAAGGAAAAGTCCAACCGGTAATAGCCCAAATTAATATGCAAAAGTAGAAAATAGGGTGTAAAGAGTTGTGTTGTCCAAAATTAGTATTTTTAAAAGCCCTTAGCAAAATAAATAGTTTATTTTACTTTTCTTCAAAATACTCATTTTAACGTAATATTATTTATCCTTAACATAGATAAAGCTAATTTTAATCAAAACTCTCATATTCAAAGTAATAACTATAATTATTACTATAATATTTTTTAAAATAATCACATAAAATTATATTATGTTTATAGAATTGTCGAAATGATACAATTTATATTACTTTATCAAAATAAATATGTATAAAATCCTCATACCCTAACAACTATATAAAAATAAAGAAAATCAATATTAAAATTACTAATATATATTAAAAAAATTATTAGTAAAACAAATAATTAAATTAACATATATTTATAAATAATTGAACATAATTATGTGTACACTTAACATCAGTCAAACATACAAGAAAATGTCACATTAACTTCGAACGCACATATACAAGTAGAATCGCCTAAAATCTTATTCTTTAAAATATTTACACTAAAATACTATTATTTATAGAAAAAATATATTAAATATATTAAATAATAAAATATAATATTTGTTAT
Organism: Cicer bijugum; assembly: GCA_037974875.1. Lineage (NCBI taxonomy): Eukaryota > Viridiplantae > Streptophyta > Magnoliopsida > Fabales > Fabaceae > Cicer > Cicer bijugum. The sequence goes on along the minus strand of JBBPBT010000959.1, from coordinate 1,011,680 downwards.
TTATATTACTTATTCAGTCAAATATATACAAAATTAGCGTATCATAGAAAATACTCATATAACGAAAGTTAGTCACTAGATTTATCTACATATATTCTAAAATAAGTTTAACGTCAAATTAATTATCTAAAATCCTATTTCATTAAGAAAATGTTTATTATAAAATTTGGGGTGCTATAGAAAGAACTGTATGTACCCAAGTTGGTGGTGGGCCAATATAAATTACTTGTGTCATTTTATACTTGTACTCCTTAGTTTTGTTATTGTTTCTACTCCAAGTAAATCTTCAAGTGTGAACTAGCTTAATCAAACAATGAAAAAGTTATTAACTTAGTCAAACACAGTTGAAACTCCACTTCTCGTGTTTGCACCTTCATACTAGATCTTCAGAGGAAGACACACAAACTCATTAGAGGAATGATATTCAAAAACACACTTCAGTCTTTAGAGGCAAACATTGATTTACCAGAACCACGTTGAGCTGTCAAAAGCACACTATTAAAAGCATATGGGCGTACTTTTCTAAAATGTGCATTTATCTAATTATGAGGATATCGTTGATTGATTTCATTTCATTTCCTCTAACATTTTTAGCTTCTCGAGTGACTTCTTTTGGTCACTTCCTCTGGTAACTTACTCTGGTTGTTTCCTCCATTTCCTAGTGCTACTTATTGCACACTCAATGAAATCATTAGTGTAATAAATTGTTATCACAAAATATCTTTGTTAACATCAAAACCACATAGAGGAAATGTTCAAGGGACTGACTTAGTTCCAAGAGTATCGTTATTTCACCTTAGCCTCGCAAGAATGAGTTATTTAACTAATTCACTCTACTTCAATAAGATTAGCTTACCTCTTCAAAAAGGAGACTGAATTCCCAAAGATGGTTTAGGATGTATTCAATGCACACTGCTACTTGGCGTAATGCAGCTAAGAGAGTTTGCAAAACATATCCATTTCGCAACTTTGTCTAGAAAACAAATCCAAGAAAATAATTTATAGAAGTAAACCCACCAGATAATTCGAACAACAATTGAATTTCAACTTGTAGCAAACGGATTATATATAGAGGTTCACACTCAGTTGCAACAACAAGAAGTGATTCTATGAGATTCTTTTTCTTCTCTTGACTATTATTTCCAAGAGTTAAAAATAGTAATGGAAAATCAGTAGTAAACTCTTAACTCTCAATTAAAAATAGTTCCAAATCCCAATAATTTTTTTTTTCTTCTTTTATAGCCATGCCTTTTAACTTCCAACATACAAAGAAAAAACACAACAAATTTAAACATCAAAAACAAACTTCTGGCAAATTATTTGTTAACCCTTAGCTTTTAGCAAAAGACATATGCCTGCAAGATACGAAAGTCAAGATAATTATTTTGGCGCATGCAATGTAAAGTATCAAATAGACTTTCTAACCATGATTGAGTATCAATAAAACGAACTGCAAAAGGTTGTCGTGTTTTAATTACAAATATCAAAACAGGAATAGCTAATAGAAAATCAAGCTAATTTAAATGACACTTCTAAAGAAAATCACTTTAAATTACAAGTTTACAGCTTCTTCGTACAAACAGGTTTAACCAACAATAATCTACAATAAGTGTTTTCGAAAAACAATCCTACAAAAAGATGAAGATGAAATATGCACTATAAATATCGACAATTGTTGCATAGAATTATTGCAATCAAAAACACTAGAAACAGAACGACGTTCTCACTTCTCAAACAATTAGACATAGCCAATATTAATTCATCCAAAAGGCTCACATAAATTGGATAAGCATGAAGTAAAATTAGAACATAAGATATGAACTAGTTAGAAATTATCCTGAGTTTGAAGATGAGAAATTTCATATATGTTTTTTGTTTTTCCACTATCTTTACTCTAAATATGAAAATAGAATAAATAAACATATGAGCTTCAATCAATGAAACTTCAAATTAGTTTGAAAATTTAAAAAATAAAAATCAATCAAATGATTCAATCAATGCAAATTGCTAATAAAGGAAAAATTATATTCACTTATTCGTGTGAATCGTTGAAACATGAGAGAAATTTGATTGAAGAAAAACTGTTAAAAAGGACTACATATTGAAGAGGAAATCGAAGAAAATCTATTGAAGAGGAAATCAAAGGAATCAATTGAAGAGAGAATGGAGAAAAAAAAAAAGGAATGATTTCTAAAGGGAAATGGGAAGAAATCAAAAGAAAAAAAAGAAAAAAAAAAAAGGTGTTCTCAGATGGAAATGGTACAGAAAAAGAAAATTTGGATAAATATTTGTCTATCAATGATATGATGAATATGTGAATATTTTTTTAGTGAATATTTGAGTGTTTTTTTAACCTTAATTGCAATTTTGATTTTCCTATTTTAGTTGAATCAGAAAAGTTTTTGTCCCAAAACAGAATTTTGATTACAAATTTGATAAAATGTCACTTTTTTAAGTCACACCACATTATCTATGATTATAGATCTCAAGTATAATTGTTGAAGCACGAGATATTGAAACATGATATGGCTTAAATAAGCATAAAAAATTGACACTTCATCACGTCTTAGACCAAAATTCTGTTTGTAGAACCAAAACTGAAGAGAAATAAATTTGACGGACTACTTTCGTGATTCAGCTAAAATAGGGAGAGCAAAATTAAAATTAAACTTGTTTTTTTTATTTTTTATTTTTTAATTTAACATGATGTATTCATATTAAATGAAAATAAGTGATGCCACTAAAAGTAATTTTATTGATAAATAGGTGACATTTAATGATGTAAACTATGTATTTGTTTTGTTGGAATATTTTTAGTCATATTTAATAAATTCGAATTATTAATGAATAAATTAAATTTAGAATATTATATATTGTAAATGATCATTATTTTAATAATATATATATATATATATATATATTTGCACATAAATTCTAATAAAATGTGTCATTAATACTTTGAATCAAAGTTTAATTTTTTAATTTTTTTTAATAAATAAAACAAATAAATATTCAAATACATGTTAAAATTTTAATTTTCATAAACAAATTTTTGAAAGATAAGTAACTATCAATCAAAAAAGAAAATATTTAATGTTTCTAATTAATTGAGAGAACTTTAGTGATGCATATATATATATGTTCGTGTTCTATTCCTCTTATTTCAAATTGTCTTAACATTTTCAGAACTCCATTATTTTCAAAAACAAATATCACCATGAAGCTAGGAACCACTCTACTTGTGATGGGGGCATTTTTGTTTGCTCTCTTCACACTCACCTTCGAATCTGGTAAGATGTGTTTTTTTAATAGTTGTCGTCGTTGTTGTTTTAATTTTGACAAGACTTAATTGTTAAGAAATTCCCTATAATTTAATGATAAATTAAATTTTTAAGGGTAAATATATCTAATACAAGGTCGGGCTAAAATTTAGTGATCCAACTCAAAAGAAGGGTGTTGGTTCAATTCTCTTCGTTAACAAAATATTGACAATATTAAACTAATTATTAACATTGATTGTTGAGAAAAATAATAATATTGCTAGAATCACCGTTTTAACATATAATTTTTTTTTCTTGTGGTTATTGTTATTTTTGATACAAAATTAAAAATAAATTATACTATCAGAAAATTTAATTGAAAAAATTTCTAATACAGAAAGTACTTTCAGAAAAGAAAGATTTCATGCACATTATTTTTTAAAAATAATAATATACCATAAATAATACACCATAAATATTTTTAATTAATAATATATCATAAATAATTAATAATTAATATATATTAATCACATCATTAAATAATTAATACACTATAAATAATAAATCATAAATACACCATAAATAATTAATACACCATAATAATTAATATTTAATACATTGTAATTAATAACTAATACATCATAAATTGAATGTATTAAATAAATACTAATATAATAAAAAATTAAAACAAAAAAATTACTTTTAAAAATATATTTTTTTCAAAAAAATCAAACAACTAAAGGAAAAACTTGTGGATGAAGTTTTTCGGTAGCTCCGATAAATGTAAGTATGTCGATAGTGTAAGTTTTTCGGAAAAATTAAAAATAAGTGTTCCGATCGTTCCAAAAAACTTTTAAAAAAATTTCTGGAATTAATGTTCTAAACCACTAGAATTTTTTTTTTTACACTTAATGAAGAAATAACAAAATGGTAACTTTTTATATATATATATGAGGATATTTTGGTAATTTTATTTATTTTTGGGTACATGATAAAATTTATCTAATCTAGGATTATTTGTGAATTTGGTCCTAACATTTGGCCGAATTTTGACTTTAGCCGCTTTAAAAAAAATAGATTTCACCCCCATAATATCATATTTAGTTAATTTTACTCCAACAATAATATGATTGAAGCATATGACATGACAATCTGAACATACATAATTTTTGATATCACATCAACGATTAAAGTATATGACATGACAATTTGACATATATAATTTTTTATATCACGTCATGATCCAATGGATAGCTGATTAGTAGCAGATACAAAAATAAAAATTAAAACATAATTACAAAGATTAAAAATAAAATAAAAATAAATATAAATCACATGGATATTAAAGTAGAAAAGAAAACAAAACTTTGATTTTGATTTCCAATTTCAACTGCTCTATATGCACATATTGCATCAATGAAAAGTAATGGATTCTTGCTCTATCCTATCTCTTCTTTCTTCTACTTTTCCACCATATTAATTATCTTTAAGTTATTTTCTTTATCTTTGTTATGAATACTACCTATAAAACACTATCTCATCTTAAAGCTTATTGGTACATATTTTCCGTCATTTATCACCAACTAAAGACTACAATCCATATAAAAAAAATTCTACTAAAGATTTATGGTGGAATAAGAATGATCTACTCATAACTTTTTGCATTAGTGACATATATATGTTAGTAGATTTTTTTTATGCAAAAAATTAAATAATAAATACATATCTCAAATATATTGGCCCCTTAAAAATACTACTGCCTCATAGTTGTTGTTGTTATTATTATTATTATTACATTGAAAATGTTTTGATGATATATTTGTTGCTTATATAATATTGTAGACGTTGCCCACCCAAACATCAAATTTTGTCCTCGAGTTCTGCAAGGGTTAAGTGGTGACTGTCTTAATGCTCAAAAGGATTGCTATGATGAATTCAATGGACGGTTTAAAGACGCCCAAGCTCGACATTGTAGATGTGACACTACTCCTTATTATACACACCAATGTACATGTTGTATTGTTTGTGGATTAGCCAAATTTCTACCTAGTTTTTCCACAAACCAATTTCCCGTTCAATGTTAATAATCATCATAATACAATTTAATAATGAAAAAAAATAATTTCATATTTATGAGGTGTTATGTATTGCTTCTTGGTTTTGATTTTATAAATTTTACTCCATTTTAAAATTTGTTGTTTTGTGTTTTTGTGGTTGATTCTTTTGAATCATTTTTTTATTTTTTATTTATGGTGTGTTTGTTATTACTTTTTCGGAAAATAATTGTTTTTACAAATTTGTACTTGTTTGTTATTACTTTTTCGGAAAATAATTGTTTTTAAAAATTTGTACTTGTTTGTTATAATTTTTTTTTAAGTAAAAATATAAAATAATCTAAAAATTATTTAAAATAAGAAGTGATTTTTAATAGTTTATTAAAAAAAATGTTTTTTTATAACTAGTTGTTTTATTAAAAAAAATGTGTTATTTTACTAGACCAGACAAACAACTTG
>JBBPBT010000959.1:984535-996758 GCA_037974875.1 Cicer bijugum | reverse complement strand
TATTATATACTAGTAGATGATTGATCTTCAGGATACGAACTTCTTATTAAGTATAAAAAAAATTGTTTCATGCTTTCGCATTCTCATATTACAATCACCAATTGTACCTAAAAAGTACGATATTTCTATATTATTTTTCGAGAGTGTGACATTTTGGTTAAAAAAAAAATAAAAAACGAATATTAAAAAAGTGACTTTTCTAAAACTTTCCGTTTTTAATTTTTATTTTGAAAAATTTGTGAATTTTTCCTTTTCTTTTCTTAAACAAATGGTAAAATGGGGTTTCTATTAAAATATAGGGGTAACAGTATAATTGTGGGATATGCGATAAAATGTTCATCAAATTGTTTTAGGTGTTTGAGCTTCAATCTTAAATATAGAAAAACAACAAGTTGACATTTAAATTAACAAATAAAATAATTTCATAACAATTTAAATTAATATTAACAAGAACTACCAATTATTAACACACAACTAAACAATAAAAATTGTCGTTTCTAAATTTTAACATAAAGCAAGGAAGCAAGAATTCTTTTATAATTAAGAAGTTACACACAATATGGTCCTTCAAAAGTAAGACAATGCAATAAATCAAATAAAATTTAACAAACTAATTAGACAATTTGAAAAAGTTATCGGTTAATCAAGTAAGGACTTCAAATGCAACAAACAAAATTATAAGCATCACTCAACATATAATAAGCAACTTCACCAATTAGATGGCAAGCACAGCACAAGACATGTATGACTAAAGAAAAACATATAAAACATAAACATAATAATATTAGGTACAAATAAGATAGTGAATATAATATACAACGTATATATATATTTTCGTAGTTAATACAATATTTTTTTTTATGTTTAACTAATGTTAAATGTGCACATAATTATATTTAATTTTTTTTAATATATCTTATTTTAATTATTTATTTTACAAATAAATATTTTGAGGTATTAGTAATATTGATATTGAGTTTCTATATTTTTATATAGTTGATATTGTATTATGATTTTATACATATTTATTTTGATTTAGTAATTAATATAAATTGTTAATGTTATATTTATTCATTTATTTTATCCTTTCAAATATTCTATAAAGTATTTTGGAGAAAAAATATATTTATCTATGTTAAGAATAAATAATATTATTTTAAAATGAGTATTTTGGAGAAAAAGTTTCTAAAAATGTAAAATAAATTATTTATTTATTAAGTGCTTTTAGAAATACTAGAAACTGAATTTTGGATTTACACCCCTATTTTCTATTTCTGTATATTAATTTGGCTATTAATGGTTGAACTTTTCTTTCCTACACCTGCGAGTTGCTCATTACACCCCTATTTTTGTCTTAGACTTGACTACCCTATGTTGGACCTTAAAGTTTTACTCTTGCAATGTACATCTTCTATCTGCACACTTCCTTTTGCAATTAAACAAAAAATAAAAAACAAAAAACATTCTAATGGCAGTCAAAACGCTGCAAACCAATTTTCTATCAAATTCAACTCCCACTAATTCCTTGCCATTTGAATCAATCCGAACCTCTATCCCACACAAAATCGGCCATTGAATCCATTTTTGCTCGTTGCTCTGTTTCTTAAGAACAACTCCATGTCTTTTCTTAGGCGAGCTGTTTTTGACCGATTCTGATCACCATGTTTGTCGTCTAAAAAACTAGCATCGTTTTTGTATTCCTCTCGTCGAAACCTTCATGAAGCACTACTCATTTGTATTTTCAGTGAAGTTGGCATCAGATCCTTTCGACGCTCCGACGAGTCGTTGAGACTTTTTGTGCAGTTTTTCTCGTCGTTTTGACTCCTTTTTTTGTTCCTAAAATTATTAGTAATTATATAACATTTATTTTTATGCTCTGCATTATTTATATGTCACGTCTTAACAATTTTGTGAACTCACCTTTTGTTCGAATTCGTTTGATGTATGTTGTCGATATCCAATTATTATCGAAAACTTTCATTGATTTTAAATTTGTGTTTGAAAAAGCGTCTAAATAAGGTAAAGGGTGAGAGAGCGTTTGAATTCATGATGAATGGGAAAAGCATATTTGCAACTATTCATCCGGGGCTCGCTATGTATGGAAGTAGCCCTTTGAGGAATGAATTAATTAACGTGTAAATATGGAACATGTGAGATTAAAGTATATAATGGAAATATTTGTAAGGTGTTATTGCTTTAATTTCTTTAAATATGCGGAATTTGAAATTATTGTGATATTGAGTGTCGAATTAATTTTATGTATATGTTTGATTATATGAGTTTATGTGATGTGATGATAAAAGATGGATTTGTTGTGATAATTTTATGTGATAATGATGATGTATGATTAATAATTGTGATGTATATAAATTTGTGATAAGTTTATGTGATGAGGTATGATTGATGATAGTAATGCTATAAATTTGTGATAAGTTTATGTGATGATGATGATGTGTGATTAATGATAGTGATATTATAAATTTGTCATGAGAATATTGAAGTAACTCCATAGTTAATGAAATAATGGTGATTCCAATTTGTGTTTGGGATGACGACCTTAATGGAGTATCATAGGCCAACGAGGAGAGAAAATAAATATTAAAAATTTTGTGAAGTGGAGATTATTTGATCATCATATAGGTAGGGTCAGACAAGTCCAGTGATTCCGGGAAAGTACAACTGAATGAGCCTGATCGTGGTAGTCTGCTGTTGAGCCTTAAGGAAAAATTGTTAGACCTTGGAGGTATTCGGGTGGGGAATTCCTATTTGACTTGGAGACAGCACTCCAAATGTCTGGAGCTACCATGCAACACACGTTTACCTCGATTGCCGCATATACGTATCTTGGGTTGAGTTGAGGGGATCTATGAGGACATAGTCAATTTGAATTGTTCATCCACCGTGAGGGTGGCATAATATCAAGCCTCCTAACCAAGTACTTCATAGTTAGAATGGTATCCCATTGTGAAGTAGAGTCTAAGCTCATGCATTGCATTTTCTTTTGATTGTTTTGTTGTGATTAATATGTATCGTGTGGGATGATAATTTCTCTTAGGCGATTTGATGTTATAATGAAATATATTGATTTTCGTTGAGTGATTTTGACTTTATAATGTGATGTTTTTCCTTTAAAAATATTTGTGAAATGCTATTGCTTATTTATGATTAATTGCATATTCTTTTTACTTATATTATACTATTAACATGATTCTTTGACTGGCTTGACGTTGCGTTTGCGAAATTGCAGTTATTACAAGTTAATGAGTGTTTTGAAGTTCAAATTTGAGAGAAACCTCACTCTGATTGGGGATACCAGGAATGAGAGTCATAAATTGTATTTACTTATTTAATTAGAAACAACTTTTTATATGAAAACTTTATAAGTACTAGTAAGTTTTTGGAATTAAATTAAGAAATCATATTGTTAATTGAGTTTATGGAGATTGCAATGTTTTATAAGAGGAAACAAAAGTGTTCAATTTTTATTTTGAGAAATGTGATATCTTAAATAACTCGTAAAAGTTTCTTTTTATTTGAAAGATATTTTATTTATCCGATGAAAATTTTATTAGAATATGATATAAATTATTATATATATATATATATATATATATATTATTTTAGGGTTTAGGGTGTCACACTCAGTCGTATTGGACAAACCCGCTCTAATACCACCAATGTGACACCCAAAAATCCATTTCCAAATATAAGATAAAATGCTAGTATTAATAAAGATATGTCGCAATTTCAAAATAAAGTATAATCAAAATTCCATTCTTTTTCAAACATAGGCTCAAGGTGCCACATTTACTCTTATAGAAAACATTTCATAAAGTTCTTATTTAAAAATCTCTTGGAATCAAAGCAATCATGGTTTTTTTTTCTTAGTCATTAAATTATACACATAACTTACAGGTGACTGACTCTGTCTTCAAAAATAATAAAATACAAAATAATACTTGATTGTTAATAATTTTACAAAGGATTAAATATATTTTTTCTCTTTGCAAATATGCGTCGTTTTGATTTTAGTCCCTATAATTTTTTTTTGATTTATATTGTTGCAAATTCTAACAAGTTTTAAAAAAGTCCTTTATGAATTCTTTTTAGTAAAAAAATTGTGACATGATTAATTTTGGATGAAATGACACATGGTGACCATGTAATTGTTGTTGACTAATTAATTAATTAATAAACCAAATAAATAATAAAAACTCAATAATATTCATTTTCAACCCCAATTTGTTTTAGTAAAAACTCAACAACTTTCATCTTTAACCCTAATTTTTTCATTTTCAAATCACAAATGCTTATATCTGATCCGAACCCTAAAAATTCTAATATCTCATTTTTCTTACACCACACCTATAATTATAACTAAACATGCATTATCTCGGTTTTGCAAAGGGGTTGGGGTTCGCAGTCAAATCAATGCGGGGCAGAAAAACTTACAATAGAAGCACTAAATCCATCTTGTGTAATATTTTTCAATCTTCAATTAATCCTACAAAAACAAATGTCAAACTATTAATCAATCCAAATTATACAAACCCTTACACAAAAAAAAAAAAAAAAGCTTAAATAAATTTTAGGAGGAAAATTGCAACCACTGTGATAAAGGAAAAGGAAAAGGATAAGAGAGACTAAGACCATAATAGGAAGCTATAGCCATAGCACATGCAGTCGAACATGTCCCAAAGAGTCAAGACATTTCAAGGAAAATAAGAAGGGTCTTATGGCTACTTGGGATGACTCAAACGAATCACCAGATGATGATGAAGAGCATGCAAACATGGCTACTTCCACTGCAACATTTTTGAGTTGTGGCAACAATAAAAAAGTGTGGCGTAAATAAAAAAAATCTATGGCCTAAAGATTAGGCAACGGTTTACAAAGTGTGTTGTAGGTGGTCGTGACCTATTCTTTAAGGCAGCGATTTTTTACTTTTGCCCACGAAGTCTATAAAACCGTTGGTGAATACACTCATAGAGGCCATGGTTTGTTTAAATGTTTCTGGCCACGGTTTTATGAACTAGTTTTGCCAACAATTTATAAATGTTGTATATACAGTTAGGCCACAGTTTTGTGTAAATTATTTATATTTCAATCAACCCATTTATAACATTGTCAAAAGAATAGACAACATTTTTCGGTCTAAGACAATAGATTTGTATGTGTCTCATATAATTTTATACCACGATTATTGAAATGTTGGTAATATGTTTAGCTCAAAAAAATTTAAATGTTGCCTTTTTGTTTAGGTCACAATGATGAAAATGTTTTAAACCACGCTTTTTATGTGTTGTCTATATTTTTCGACCATAAATATTCAATTTATTTAGTTTACATTTTTCTATTTGTTGCCTATAGGTTTATCATACACTCTCATTTTTGGCAAACATTGATAATTAATTATTATTGCTTGTAATCCATAATTAAACTTTAACTAATTGTTATTGAACAAAAAACACAAAAGAGTTAAACATAATCAAGTCTTAATTAAAGTATATATTATGAAGAAAAACAATTGTCTCATCAAAATAATGTAACACAAATATTACTAGATATCAGGAAAAAAAAAAAAACATGATTAGATAAAAAAAAAACCAACAAGTTTTTTATTCCTAATGCAACAACCATAATTTGCATTGGCAAAAACAACCAAGTCTTCAATACATGCCACTAGCTTTATGTATTTTGGTGATGATCTTCAAGTCCAACCTAAAAAGTTATTATATTAATATAAATAAAAAGGAAAATATACAATTATAGTTATGAATATTAAAAAAATGAGTCAAAAATTTTTATCGCAACAACAAAATCAATGTTTTAACACAATGAAACTAAGATTTTAGAATGTTTGATATATATTGAATCTATGATAAATCAATATTTCCGTTTTCTGCTGATAGTAAAATCCTCAAGTAACAATTATCCACGAAGGTTTTACGTGGAGATAAGGTTCTGCCAGAAAATCCGCAGATAACATGCTTTCCTGCGGAATTTTTGCTTAAATTCGCTGGAAAAACGTAGATTTCTAATAGTGTATATCTTAATGGAAAATAATTATTATTTTTTAATGTAAAAATTAGAGTTCAAAATCATCTTGATAAAATTGTTATTTTAACTATGCTGAAACTCAAAAACTATCACATATCATTTGCAGTATTTTAATAAATATATTAAAAAAATACAAATATATTAATAAAGAAAACATGAAAAATTATTCTCGTAAAGAAAACTACTAAAGAATTTGTTCATCGATATGACTTAATTTGAATCTTCTATAGCAGTTGTACGATACAATAGTGGTCAATACAGTTGATTTAGAAAGATAAAATTTATCTCTAGATTTAATGGTCTCCATTGCTTTTACAACGTACACCATTTGAGTCATCTATAACAGCTGCACGATGCAATGGTTGTAAAAACTATTTGATTTAGCAAGATAAAAGATGTCTATAACTGTCTCCATTGCTTTTACATTGGACACCTATTGTAGAAGACTCATACATGGATGAGACTGGCTTAGCCAAATAAGTGGGGTTGCTCTCTCCAGCCATTATAACAACAATCTTTGGCTCTAAATTCAGTTGATCCATATCCACGACATGCATGTTGGATGGTTTATCTTCATGATCACTAGAAGTAGTAGAAGATGAATGTTGCTTACGAAAAGAACATGCTAGGATGAGTAATGCTATTGCTATGACTCCAAACATGAGAGCTAGACCACCAAAGAGATAAGGAATTGGAGAGCTCAAGTTTTTTGATGATACACTCTTGGTGGAGTTGGTTGATAAAGTACCACTAGGCCCCATTTTTAATTTCACAAAATTTCTTGCCTCTTTTATGTTGTACCTTGTTATTAATTATTTGATTTTGGGCAAATCATAGAATTTATAGTAGACAAGTGCACATTTATACACGTACTAATATATTTGTCTCATAATATAAGTAAAAATGGTAAAAAAAAAAAAAAACATTGATGTATATACATACATCTAATATCTTTTTTCATTTTTGCTCATGAGACATGGAGTAATGATTAATTACTTTTTTTTAAACAAAGTCCTATTGATCCATGAAAAGGAGAGGAATTGTGAAAGTCTATTAATTACTAAAATGTCCATACATTTTATTTATAAATGGTATCGCAACTGTTATATTTTTAAATTTATTATAGTATTATAATAATAATTTTTTATTGAAATTATTCTTTTAAAATATAATAAATTATAAATTTTTATAAAATATTTTATTTTTTGCGACAGTTATAAAGCGTTGTCGTACTTTAATTAAAAAAAGAACCTAACAGAACGGTTTTAATTTAGCAACAGCGTAAAATCGTTGTCATTGTAAATTTAAAAAATCGTTCTCGAAGAAATAGCTACAAAAGTACAGTTTTAACAAAGCATTGTTGTTTCAAAATAAAATTGTGGTGTAAAACAAAGACAACACCTTAGTTCTCCATAGATAAAAAAACTGTTCTTGTAGATAACAATAACGATTTTTTAACGTTAAACAACGGTTTTTATGCGTTATAGTATAACTAAAATATTGTAGTGAAATATAAAACTATTGTTTAATTAATTGTTGATTGTTTCTTGTGTTGGTTTAGTTGGAAGATTTTTTTTATCTCTTTAGACTTTGGTAATTCTTTTTTAGGTCTAAAGGAGAGTAAAGGTCCTCTAATTTCCCTCAAAGAAATAGTCATCTTCATTATTAATATTTTGATATAAATATTCAAACAATGTCATATATTTTAAAAAAGTGTATTTTTATATCACTTTAATATTCAAACAATGTCATATATTTTAAAAAAAGTGTATTCTTATATCACTTTAATTTGGGGAAATTTTCATCTATGAGTGCTTGTCTCAAATAATTATATATAGGAGAAGGTTGTCTCATAATCATATAGTCATAGATTTGTTGGAATTCTGAAAGGAGCCTTAAATTATGTGATGATTATAATATTAGACTAAGAAGAATCACATAAGTGATTTGGAGATAGCAATTCATTCAAAATTTTAATACATTAAGTATATTCAAAATTTTAATACATTAAATATATGAGTCATTTTACTTATATGTTACTTAAGATGTACTCTTCTATTCAGTGTATGGTTCTTCTAACTCCTCTACAATATTTCATACATGTAGCAAAAATATGGGGTGCTAAAAAATTGTCGTAGTATATAGTAATAGAGAACGGTTCCAACGATCATTGGCACAGTAAATTTGTCCTCTCGGCGCTCTCATGAAGGAACGATACTTTCATAATTTAACAATAAAAAAATTTTAACTGTCATCTTTTTTTTTTATTAACTTATTAATAATAATAAATTTATGATCGCTAGTAGATCCTATTTAATGAACCTATGTTGAGTTCACGAATAAAAAATAAATAAGTTGCTTCAAAATAATCTGGAACTGTGGATTGCATTTAATTAACTTATGTTGAGTTCACCGTTGAAAATGTTTTTACTATTTTAAAAAAGTTATAAGAAATTCAAAAATAAAACAATTAATGAAATAGAAATATTAAATGTCATTTATAATATAGAATAGAGTAACACTTTGAATAATAAAAACATGAAAATATTTTTTAAAACAGCGGCGCAGTTAAACTAATCAAAATAACGGTTCATCACACAACGATGATTACAAGAATTTCTTATCCGTATGTCTTAATAAATAAGGAAAAAAATACCCTTTATATAGACTCATAGTCTCATAGACATTGTTTTATATTCTTGATTGTTAGAAAGTTAAGAAATTTGATGATGTGATATTTAATAGTCTAAAATAAAAACCAATGGGCTAACACGTTATAGATTATATAATGATTTTTTTAATCAAGTCATGTGGAAAATAAAATGAAGATGTAATTAATTTATGGTAGCTGGATGGATTGGTATTGCATAAAGCAAAAATTTTGAGAGTAATTTGGTTTAAAAATTGCTCAAGTGGAAGTAGTTGGTGGAAGGGTATTCAGTTTTAACACTTAAAAACATATCAGGTAAAGAAAGTTGTTGGAGGGTCCAACAATAGTTTGTTGTTTATATCATATTACAAATTAAGGGTAGAACAAAAAATGATGAAATTTATATTAAATAAAATCATATTGATTACTAAAAGATGATGAAATTGGAAAACAACACCTCTATTTATATAGTATATTTGAGATTTAATTAACTAACTCATCAATTAATTAAATTTAATCAACTAACTAAATTAACTCAAACTAACTTCATTATTTCTACTAGCCTCCCACAAATTCATAGTAAGAGATTTTCTTAATCCGAGTTTGGATTACAAAGCCTAAACATGAAGTAGATATGTACTAAAAAAAAAAATAGAACATAAGTCAAAAGTAGAAAACAATGTGGTATGTAGAGCTGTCAATTTGACAAACTCCCTAATTATTGGCCACGGCCCACATTTTGAAGGGGCCAAAAAAAGTTAATAATTTAAAAGCCCCTAAAAGCAAGACCCCATAAACTAAAAGCCCCCTAAAAATTTGGGGGCCTAGGAGGCCCATAGGCCCACTTTTTTAAAAAAAGAATCGATTTATTTTTTTCAATAAAAATTTCTGATTTTCTTTCGATAAAATTTTTCGATAAAAATTTTCTGACTTTTTTTTCAATAAAAAATTTCAGATTTTTTTCGATAAATAATTTCCGATAGTTTTTCTATAAAAAATTTCTGATTATTTTTTGATAAAAAATTTCAGATTTTTTTTCGATAAAAAATTTCCGATATATTTTCGATAAAAAATGTCCGATTTTTTTCGATAAAATATTTCCAATTTTTTTCGATAAAAAATGTCCGACTTTTTTTGGATAAAAAATGTTCGATTTTTTTTCGATAAAAAATTTCCCATTTTTTTTATAAAAAATTTCTGATTTTTTTTCGATAAAAAATTTCCGATTTTTTTTCGATAAAAAGTCCGATTTTTTTTCGATAAAAAATGTCCGATTTTTTTTCGATAAAAAATGTCCGATTTTATTCGATAAAAAATGTCCGATTTTTTTTGATAAAAAATTTCTGATTTTTTTTCGATAAAAAAATGTCTATTTTTGTTCGATAAAAAATGTCCGATTTTTTTCGATAAAAAATTTCCAATTTTTTTCAATAAAAAATATCCAATTTTTTTTGGATAAAAAATATTCGATTTTTTTTCGATAAAAATTTCCCATTTTTTTCGATAAAAAATTTCCCATTTTTTTTTTTGATAAAAAATTTCTCATTTTTTTTCGATAAAAAATTTCCCATTTTTTTTCGATAAAAAGTTTCTGATTTTTTTTTTGATAAAAAAATCTTAAAATTAACAAAATATTGGGGGCCTATGGACCCTTAGAGCCCCTCCCTTAGGCCCCATAAAATAATGGGCCAAAATTAAGAGGCCCCTTAAAATATCATTTTAATAGGGGGCCTAATAATAAAAGAAAAAAAATAAAGGAACCTTATAGTTTGGAGGCTTTTTTGACGGCTCTAGTAGTATGTAAGAGGTAAATCTAGAAGAAAATAAAATCCAAAGGCAAATCATATCTTGTTGAAGAAGCTATGGCTCATCAACACTACAAGAAAAATCAGTATTTTGGGGAAGTCAAAAACTTTCAAAAAGTTACAAAAACAACACAATTAATTATTTTATAGTGGCTAAAAATCCCTCACAATTGAATTGGTCACAAAGTGTGGCAGACAAAACTCTTATAAATTGATGGTATATCTAACAAACACTTTGTGAAAGTTTATCAAATTAAAAAAATATATATAAAAGTAATTTTTTATCACAGTTTAAATCGCAACAAATTACCCCCCAAATTCATAATAGAAAATTTTCTTAATCAAAATTTGAATTACAAAGGTCAAACATGAAGTGGAGATATACCAAAAAATAAAATTCAAAGTAGAAAACAATGTGGTAAGTCTAAAATAAAATAAAATTTAAGGGGAAATCATATCTTAATTAAAGAAGCTCATACCCAATATTATAAAAAAATTAGTATTTTGTAGCGGTTTAAAGTCTGCACAAAGTCTAAATCATATTTACTTTAATTTTTTTTTTTTATGTCTTCACTTCATGTTTGGACTCTATAGTCCAAACTCATAATAAGTAAATCTTTTCCTCCAATTTTGTAGAACGTTATTAGAAATAATAAAGTTAGCTTGAGTTGATTTAATTAATTAGTTAATTAAACTTAATTTGATAGTTAGTTAGTAAAACTTTAAATATATTCTATAAATAGAAATTTTGTATTTCAATTTCATCATTTTTTAATATTCAATATGATTTTATTTTAGTTTCAATCAAACTCACTAACTTATTTTCACTGTGAATTTTATCTTCATCTATTCAACCTCGTAGTTTTTAATACTAACACATTAAAGATTGTATAACGATTATTTTAATCTAGTCATGTGGAAAATAGAATTAAGATGTAATTAATTGATGGTAGCTGGATGGATTGGCATTGCATAAAGCAAAACTTTTAAGGGGTAATTTGATTTAAAAATTACTCAAGTGGAAGTAGTTGATTTAAGGGTCTTCTTTTTTAAGACTTAAAAACATTTCAGGTAAAAAAAGTTGTCGGTGGGTCCCACAGCGCTCAAATATTTTTGTTGTTGCATTTGCATTATCTTTTCTCATTTGTTGATTTTGCTTTTATTATCTGAATAAATCTACATAAAAAAAAGATATTTAATTAAATGATATAAAATGAGATGATACCAAATGTATGATAAACCAAAACAAATACAACCAATTGGAACAAATGATAAAGAATTGGTGATCAAGTTGTTTGTTTGAGAGTGGTAGTCGGAATATGTTATGTTTCTTATGGAAATACAGGAAGCCAACATCTATTTGTAACAACAATGGCTTTAGGAGCTAACCAAAGACTACCTTCTAGAAAAGTGTTTTCATATTAGATCAACATCTACTTTTTCTACATCAGTGTGATTTTTTGTTAGTCATAGAAAAAATATAGTCAATTCATGACATAAATATAGTTAATTGAAATGATTAAATGATTAATTTAAATTATAGTAAAAAAATGATTAATTTAATTATATAATTAGTTAGAATTTTTAACATAGGCTAAATTAATGATATACTCAATTAAATTATATATATATATATATATAGTTTTGCATGCAATTAATTAGGTATCGCATGTATATAAAAAAATTTAATTATATAAATGATTTCTCT
>JBBPBT010000959.1:955578-984058 GCA_037974875.1 Cicer bijugum | reverse complement strand
AATAAAATTCTAAAACTAATATGATATTAACAAATATTAAATTAATTGATTTGATTATCTATTGAAATAAATATATTATTTTAAATCAATTATATTAATTTAATAAATAACTTTTTTGATTTTAAAATGTCTTAAAAAAATAGTTTTTCATAAAAAAGCTTAGTAATTTTACTAAATACTATTTTAGGTTACGTAATGTCTCATATTATTAGGCCTTTATATGGGTCACAGCCTTGATAAAAATAAACTTCAAATTGTGAGATTATTGAAGTCAAATATTTGTAGTTTTTGTCTTTGTTATCTTTCTTCACTATTTAGGCAGAATATTTGGTTCCATTATGAGATCCTGAAACATGTTCATTCGATTTTTCTTTTTTTAAATCAAGGTATTTTGTGTGCACAATATGGCAGATAAAGTATTGTATCATTTCAAAACTTGAAAGAACTTCTTTATATTCTTCTCCGAATTTATCAAAACAAATAATTTATTTGATACTTTTTCAAACATAAATCAATATATTCTTTGCACTTAGATCGAACCCATAGGTTTTCAAAGAAATGTGAAAATAAAGTAAAAAACTTATAAAATTTGCTATGAAATGCATCGAAAATGTATAGTATTTGAATATGGTATTTTAGGAAATAAGATTTTTGCATGAATGAGTAAAATAAATGTTTTATGTTTTATTATTCTAGTGAAAAAAAAAAACAAGAAGAAAAGATTTTACAAATTTGAAAAGAGAGTTTGAAAGAAAGCCTTGCTAACACTACCCATTTAATTATTAGGAATGTATTATGGGCCAGACTTCTTTCTGCACCCCTACTTCTGCTACTATCCTAATTGGGCTTTTCTAATTGTATTTTGAGCCATACTTTTCTGCATCTCTATTTCTGCTACTACTATCCCATTCTGCATCTTTAAAAATCTTCACGATCTTCTTTATCACAGATATGTAATCCCATCGATCAAGCCCTGTCTCCTAAAGGTTTTCAATTATTGTTTTCTCTCAAGTAGATATTGGAATAGGTTATGTCCATCAATATAGGCCTACAACCTAGAGCTGTCAAAAAAGTCTCCAACTACAAAGCTTCTTAATTTTTTTTTTAATTAAACCTCTATTTTTAGACTCCCTATCAAAATAATTTTTTAAGAGTTCGGCCCATTATTTTAGGGAGCTTAAGGGAGGAGGCTTTAGGCCCCCAATATTTTGTTAATTTTGAGTTTTTTTTTTTTTTAAAAAAAAACATTTTATCCAAAAAAAAGTAAAATTTTTTTATCGAAAAAATTGAACATTTTTTATCCAAAAAAATCAGAATTTTTTTAACGAAAAACAAATCGGAAACTTTTTTATCGAAAAAAAATCAGAAATATTTTATCAAAAAAAATTGGACATTTTTTATCAAAAAAATTGGAAATTTTTATAGAAAAAAAATCAAAAATTTCTTATCGATGAAAAAATTGAAAAATTTTATTTTTTTTTAAAAAAATCGATTCTTATTTAAATAAAGTGGGTTTGTGGGTCCACTAATCCCACAAAATTTTAGGGGGCTTTTAGTTTTGGGGCCTTTTAAATTATTAAATTTTTTGGTCCCTCCAAAATGTGGGCTGGGCCAATAAATAGGGAACTTGTCAAATTGATAGCTCTACTACAACCTAGTCTAAGTCAGTTTCAAACCAGACCATTTTTTTATTAAACAGATAAAGTCAATCTTCTAAAAATGTCAATTTTTGGATAAAATTTTCATACTACAAGCCACCTAATAAGCCTTTTAGACATATTAGGCTGAAATATTTAAATGTATTATTATAAAATATAATTTACGTATAATGCATATAAAATCATATTCTTCAATATGTGATGTTAAATATTAAAATAGAACTTCATTTCATTGACATATTAATTCATTAATCTATTTAAATATAAGTTTGATTACTTATTTAAAAATGTTAAAATGAAATAAGTTTTCAACCGGGGTAACCGACCATACCAGACTTCAATCAAAGTCAGACTCAAGCCTACAAAGTAAGTCTATGACATGACACATGTCAGACTTAGACCTTGAATTTTTGACAGGTCAAGCCTAACAAAGTCTAATTCAACTTAGCCTATTCTTAACCCCTACACTCAAAGTCAAAACAAATTCTAAGTACTATGATGGAAATAAGTTATAAGTGTACAATTTGGATTCCATGTGGGAGGAGAGTCCATACATTAGGACACTTTGAGCATTTTGATTTTATACATTATGAATCCCCATTATACAATATATGTCTATTATGTAAGGATATTTGTGATGCCGTTTGGCATCATATGAAGATACGATCTTGTGAAAATTTAGAAAATAAAATATTTTAACATTTTTTTAAAGTAGGATATTTTGAATTTTTTTAAAAAAATAAAGAGATATTAAAGAAAAAATATAACGATCTAACTAGTAGAATTTTTACATTTGTAAGTCGGCAAAAATGTACAATTTAAGTCGATTCCATGTTCGAGTTAACAACAAACGACTTAAAAAACATGTTTTTTAACTTGTTTCATGAACCGACTTAACAAAGTTTCGTCTTATTAAGTCAATTCAGTTTAACCGACTTAAACATCATAAATTCAATTCAACAAATCATCTTTTTAAATGAGATCTTTTGATCAACTGACTTAATAGATATAGTTCAAATAGTTATTTTTTTAAAATAATTTTTAATTTTATTTTTATGCTCCTAATTCATACATATATACAATATTTCATATTAAATTTCAAATAACAGTTTTGTACTTGCGACCACAATATCATATAACTATTTAATAACTAAAATATACAATATCATATGTTCATACAAAAAATATAAAAAAATACCAATAATATTTCTCCCATTTTTTACCAATCTCGATAAGACAAAAAAAAAATAGATGTGTATTAACATAATTACAAAATCACAATTTAACAATACTCAGTAGACATATATTAATGATGTCATTTTCTTTAATTTATTCCAAATTAAAATCCACACAACATTTTCGAACTTCATTACTTTGAATCGGATGAAATGATTTTGAGTCATCAAATATCTGAACAAAAAAAAAACAATCAATATCAACTGAATCCTAATTTTTTTATCGTACGAACATTAAAAAATACAATCAATAACAACTTATAATTTTTTATCATACAAATATAAAAAAACACAATCAATAACAACTTGTAAAAATTTACGTACTTACGTCCATGAATCAACTACATTACAATGTTCAACATATGTAACATGATATAGTAGTCATTCTTATACATTTATAATGTTTAACAAATCGTCATGTCATATTTGTTTTGTATAACTCTGGCAAATTCCATAACAAATAAGATGATTTATTATTTCTTGAAAATGTAACGTGTTTTCATTTGAAAATTAACATAGAGATAATAAAACTTTCCTTCATTTTTAGGAATTTTTTTTAGCAAATTGTAAAAATTTCTCCACACATATATATTTCACTCAAAAAATTAGCTTTCATCCAACTTTGATTCATAACTACTTTTTTTGTTAACAATAAATATTAAGGTAAAATAAAACTAAAATAATTTTATAGTCCTTTACTTTTATTTATTTATTGTCATATATTGTCATATTCATATTAACTAAGAATAATTTAATAATAATATACTATTATTTTCTTCGTTGTTGTTATTAATTTAATTATTATTTTGCTCCCTATTATATAAAATATAACATGTGAAATATGTAATTTAACTTGCTAATACAATCGACAAAATCTCCTATATCCATTCAAAACACTTCAAACAAAATCTTATATATTATTTTTGAAAATTAATAAAAAATAAAGAGAAATATTATATATTATTGCACAAAATTTAGCGAAAAAAAAAAGAAAAAAAAGAAAATAACGAGTTCATCTGATGTCCAGACAAAACAACAAATGACAAAGAGTAGTTAAATAAATGAATTTAGGTTGTTATAAAAAAAGTAGTAAGTAATAACTTCATAATCAAACATGGTGGCAAAAGGTGTCAATAAAACGGTGGTCATGAAGTCGGTGTAAAGTACACGAATAAAACCAAGAAATGCAGTTGCAAGTGTAAACGAATGTTGATCAGAGTACATGACTAATGCAGTGTAATATAAAATTCAAATAAGGCTTCTCTTAGATAAGTTGAGGACAACCTCATATCATTTCAATGTTGATCAGATATGTCGAACAACGTATGAAGAGCATAGAGTGATATGCCTTAGAAAGCTTCTTTGTTTTGATGGTGAATATAGTGGTGTCCAAAATATATGGACATCAGCTAGATATGCTATTGTGTCAATGCGATCATGTTGAAACCATTCTTAGCTCACTATTATAGATAGTAGGTAATACAAACACCTCAAAGAAAATGGACATAACATTGACGTAGTATGTCATGCATGTAGTTGATGTTGGTTCAATTGTACATGATACAACATAATATGTGGAAGGTTCTATGTGATTTCACAAGATCTCTCACCCTTACATCATTTGGCGTTAACCAGATTATGCAACGATTGTATGTGATCTCTTATTGTGTATCTTCACTACACTACTTTTTTTTCCATAAACTAGTTACAAATGGTATAGGTGAATGTAGTTTCAAGTAAACTTATAATAATTAATAAGTTATTAAACAAAAAAACAAGGTAGATAGAATCAAACTAAATATAGCAATTAGTACATGCATAGAGTGACAACTCTTAATAAATGCAATTACAATCATACGATGATATGTATAGATGTTGGCGATTACTTATGTGACAATGAGACGAATATCAAATTAAACTTTGAATCAATCACATGTCTCATTTCTTGAAGTGTCATCCAATTTTTCATAGTTGCAACATGTTCAACATATATATTTTGTATAAGTTGTTGAACATAAATCTCTCCACCAAATATTCTTTCATAATATATTATGAACTCTTGAAGCTCTATCAAAAATTAGTGAAGGAAGAATGCCCAAAATGGAAGAACTTATGAATTTCAAGTAAATGTGCAATTGCATGATTATCTATGAATTTATGAATTTCAATTTGCAACCAATCCTTGAAGGAAAAAACTTTAGGTTGTTGAACATTACTTTCTGATGGTTGAGGTGTAAGTTTTTAGACTAATGGTCTATGTTGTTATACCTTACTAACATATATTGTAAATATGCATTCGTGTCATTTGCATCGAACTATTGCATTTACAAACTACCACCAAGATGGGTCATGCTACATTGATTTTTTTCTTCTTCTTTTTTATACCATACTTTTAAATTTTTTGGTGCACCATTTGTTTTAACCTTTTCAATAAGTGGGCATATTGACTTTGTTGATAGGTAAGTGATCTTGCACAATTTACCCTAAATTCACTACGCCAAAAATAGCCTTGTACAACGCTTTTTTTAATCCATTTACAGCGCTTTTACGGAAAAAAAAGCATTGTGGAATCGAGCGCGGTAAAAGATACAACAGTGCTTTTAATAAAGCGCTATAAATCATGTAAATATAACACGCACTTGTTATGCATATTTTACAGCGTTTTTTTAAAAAAGCGCTGTAAAATGCGCACATAATATGCATTATTATGCACATTTTAAAGCGTTTATTTCAACAAGCGCTGTAAAATGTGCATATAAAATTCGTATACTGGGTGTGCCTTTTACAGCGCTTTTTTGAAAAAGCGCTGTAAAATGTAGACCCATAATTCATATATTTGGTGTGTAAAAAGCGCTTTTTTGAATGTGTATTTTTTTAAAAAAACGTCGTAAATTAATTTTTAAAAAGCGCTTTTTAACTTTTTATGGCATTTTTTTTAGGAAGCGCTGTCTTTTATATTTTTATCCAAAATTATTTTGATCCAGTTCACACAACACAACCAGAATCAATTCACACAACACAACCAGATACATATATATAACCTTGTAACACTGTAATTTACAATAAGCAGTTCACACAATCAGATACTTATAACCTGTAAAACTGTAATTTAGAACTTAATTAACTACATTCAGATACATATATATAACCTAATTTACAACCTAATTAACTACATATACATTGAACCTAATTTACAACCTAATCAACTACATATTCATATGTATGTTCATATATTGTCCTATGATCATATACATATAATAACTAAAAATATATACAGAATATGCACTAGCTACCATATAATATTCAGATCCCTTGCCCAACAACATGCTATTTCCCAAAAAATCAAATCATTTTCATTTCAAGCACATACTCACACCATTCTTCCTATAATTCCATTAGATCTTCCTCAGAATATGATGGACTAGAATTGTCAAAGTACTGCAATATAAAAATGAACATATTATATTAAGTTAGTATCAAATATATAGATAATTTATAAATGAAAATCATATAATGAAAATACCGTACTGTTACTGGGATAATAGTTTTATTCTTGTCAACAATCTCCTTCATGAATCTCAATACGTAGTACCCACAGTTGATGTTGTTTATTTGACGAGGGCTCTTTATTGGGATCTATGTAATGTTATTAGACTTTTGATTCGACACTGTAGCACCTCTTCGAGCTCAAAAAACTTTTAAGGCACTATCGAATGAATAAATGTGATTATTTTAGCATGAACAAACACATTATATATATATATATATATGTAAGAAATAAATGAATATTACTTACGTGTCGAACATAGTCTTTATTTTGGAGTGATTGTTGTAATTGTCATGCACCGGATCCAAATAGTATATAACTTCAAAGACCGCATTGATTGCAAATAGCACCCAATGTGCTCTACAACAACAAAAAATTGGTTAAGCAATTTTGTTTATACACAACTAATAAATTAAATTCTCATCAATTAAAAAAGATAAAATTACGTACCCTGAATTATATGGTGCGAAGAACAATTTATCCTTTTCTATATTTCCTAATAACATATCTACAATGTATTTCTTTACATTGTCTGGATCGAGTTTCCACATCGACATCTTATGCGGAGACAAGAATGAGTATTTATTTGACAATTTCCTCGTGCACACGACCTTCTCATACAAAAACCTTCAATGAAAATTTTAAACTAGATTAATTACCAATACATTTAATTAATTACCAATAAATGCAATTAAAAGTATTTTTTACCTTATGTACAAGCTCATTACAGTAGCACTAAGCTCCTTATGTTCGAGAAGTTCGTATATGTGCTCCTTTTCGAGAAATTCATCATACTCATCTCCGAATATATCTTTATTCATGGATACGATGCGCGAATCATCGTTGCTGCCCATATTCCTTTTTACTTGGATGTCAAGACACGCCCCGTATTTACCAAGGTATGGCTGACTTATTTTTGGAGCAGCAGCAGCGACCGATTTTCCCCGATCCAATTTTTTTCTTGCTGCAAGTTTGGCAGCTTTATTACCCTCCGGCCTTTGTGATTTGGCAGCTCTATTAACCTCCAATTTTTGAGGTTTGCTGCCTTTTTTTGGCTGTAAGGGTGGTTTATTTAATTGGATCTACAAAAATGAGGTTAAATGTTAGTTTATTGAATCCGAAAAAATTGACAAACCTTATGCAATAAATGTGACAAACCTTTTCGGGAGATGTAACTGATTCATTTCTGGGAATTTTTTTTATCATTCCCTTTAGGCTTAATTTTCAGCATCTAAATATAAATGTGAAATTAAAGTTAGGAGCGGAAAAAAATCAGCAATTAAATATACATATCAATTAAACATACATTTCAATTAATTAAACATACCTTATCGAGGGCAACAAGGTTTGTGGGCCATGCCACGTAACTACCAATAGCATCGCCCAATAACTGCATATCTCCATCGTTGTCTGGTATCGACAACGGTACCAGACAACGGTGCAGTTGGTTCGAAAGCAACAACATGCGATACTTTGACATGGCCTGCAGGGATCGGAGTATTGTGCAATACTTCTCACGAAGTATTGTACAATTTTCCTTTTCCCACCTTCCGATGAGTAGGAGAGGACAAGTATAGGACACATGGAGTGACACCCTAAATCAATAGTTAAAACATAAGTACGGTTAATATATAAGTTTGTTTAATACATAAGTAATTACATAAGCAAGTAAGTAATTAATTACCTCGGGAATACTTTTCAGACCGACGTTGCAACTCGCGGTTTCACTCTCCATTTGTGTTTCATGTTGGAGCTGTTCCGGGAGTTGCTTGTCTTTGTTCGTATTCACCAATTGTGCCACTTGCTCTATAAGTATTCTGAGCTTCTCTAATACTTCCTCGTTGGAAGGTTTTTGGCGCTTCTCTTGAGGAAAAAAGCTTTTGGGAGTTACGCCAAATCATTTCCCCCTAACCCGATCGGAATACTCAGTGACATTAAACACTTTACCAAGAATATGAATAATAAAACACAAATGCTAATAAATTAATCACTTGCGACAAACGCGGGGTCAGAATGTTTGGAAACAAATGCACTCCATTCATCGTTTGAGATATAATGTTGATATATTTTTGGAGTTTCAGCATTTGTGTTTCCTTCTCTATCTTTTAGATAGAAATTTTAGAGATGAGATCTAAATCCCTTATGGATCTTCCCAACAACTCTCAAAACATAACTCTTTCGTCCCTCATCAAGAACAAAAGTCATCTACAATGAAAAAAATTATAAGTAAAGTATTTCAATGAAAAAAATTATAAATGACAAAAAAAATATAAACTCATATAGTATGTACATGCTATTAAAAAAAGATAAAAAAAAAATACACAGCAAATAGAGTATAGTATAGTATAACCTCAAATTTGGTGCCATTGCTCCTTGCTTTAATCACTTTTTGCATTATAGTTGCACCACGTTTGACTTCATTTTCATAAGTCTTAGTGGTGCCAACTTCTTCATTTTGACATTCTAAATCTTTGTTTGTATCCATTTAACTACAATAAGTTCAACATGTAGTTTTGTATAACATCAACAAGCTCAACATGCATCATGAATTATTATAAACAAGCTCAACATGTATCAGTATATCTTAAACAAACTCTACATGCATTTTAATGATTACAAAAAATTAATAACATCAATACCTGAATAATGGTTCGAAGAAAGATTAAATGCGAAGAAAAGAGGGAACACATAAAGTTCACAGAAATATGGTTCACAGAAATACGGTTTGAAGAAATACATAATGAGGGTTACGTATTTCAATGAAAATATATTGTGTGCAATGGGAGAGATGATCTTGGATGGAAATAAGGTTCAAAATGAAGGATATGATCGTGGAAATAAGGTTCGTAATGGTCGGGATTATAGGGTTTGCAAAAGAAGAGAAGAACGATGAAGGTTGAGATGATAGTGAAGTTTACGTAATGAAAAGGAAACTGAAGCGGTTACTGTTATATATAAAACCCTTTTACAGCGCTTTTTTATAACCCTTTTACAACGCTTTTTCAAAAAGCGCTCTAAAAGGCCTAAGCCTTTTACAACGCTTGTTTGAAAAGCGCTCTAAAAGGCGTCCTTATTTAATTTTTTAAAAGGCTCTTTTACAGCGTTGTAAAAGACCTCAATGTTTTATTATGTTATATAACGTTTTTTAAAGCCTTTTACAACGCTTGTTCAAATAAGCGTTGTAAAAGGTCTCTTTATTTTATTTTTAAAATAGTCTTTTACATCGCTTATTTGAACAAGCACTGTAATAGACCTCCTTGTTTTATTATGTTATATGAATGTTTTTTTTAAAGCCTTTTACAACGCTTTTTTAAATGAGCGTTGTAAAAGGCCTTATTGTTTTGTTATGTTATTTTTGTGTTTTGTGATGTTATTTTTTAAACAAGCTCAACATGCAAAACCCACATAGTTGTAACTGGTTACTACCAAAATCTCTTCCTCTTCACCAAACTCTTCTCCTTTTATGTATCTTCTTGTCAAACATCAAAGCTTGCTCTTTCAGAATTCAATCTCCACCTCAACACCCTTTTTATCTCTTTACATTCCCTTTCCTTCTTAAATCGAAACATGGTCTTCAGGTTCATTGCCATGTTGCGAAAAATGGGTTTGAGTTTGATGTTTTTGTTAACAATGTGTTTTTGGGGATTCCCATGATGCGTACAAGGTGTTTGAAGAAAATCCTGTTAGAGAAAGTCCTGTTAGGTGTCTGATGATTATTATTTTTAAAGCCTTTTACAGCGCTTTTTCAAATAAGCGCTGTAAAATGTCTCAATGTTTTGTAAATTTATATGAATATTATTTTTACAGCGCTTCTTCAGATAAGCGCAGTAAAATGTCTCATTATTTTATTTTTAAAAGAGTCTTTTACAATGCTTTTTAATGTAAGCGCTGTAAAATGTCTCTTTATTTTATTTTTAAAAGGGTCTTTTACAGCGCTTTTTTAAATAAGCGTTGTAAAAGGCCTCAATATGTTACTTTTGTGTTTGGTTTATTTGGGTTCAATATTGGATGACTGTAACTCAGACATTTATTCCAATCGATTTGTCAATCGACTTGACTTGTCCCAGTAACTCAGATATTTAGTTAAAGTCGATGTGCCAATCGATTATGCAATATGTTCCTTTTGATGGCACTTAATTTACATTATATAAGTGGCATTATCATAACCAGTAGCAACAGAAGCAAAAGAGACACCAGTAGCAAACTGTGAGATGTTATAACTAGGATCCAAATATGCTGGTATGTATGGTTTGATTCCAAAAGCTTCTGATATGAAATCTGTTGCTATTCTGCCGTATTAGTATAAAACACTCCATTCAAATTACATGCATATTCATCTTAATAATTCAGATTACATGCATATTTATCACAATAATTCAGATTACATGCATGGCTTATATAAAACAATTAAACATGTACATTAAGATGCCCTTCTTCTTTTCCTGGTAGGATTCACATTTGTTTGTCCATTTACAATACGAAACGATGGATTAATCCAAATTCCCGCATCCTGATCATCTCTAAGATATAAATCATCATCAATTGAATCAATTTCATGTGATTGTTGTGATGTTGCAAATAAAAGATCATTACCAACATCTTCATCATTATTGTTATCATCACTTATTTTATTGGTCGATAGGACAACAAACCATTTATCATCAGAAGGATCCGTGACATAAAACACTTGTTGAGCTTGCGACGCTAAATTAAAAGGCTCGTCTTTATATCCCACCCTATTAAAATCGACAAGCAAGAATCCTGAATCATTGTAAGACCCATAATTTTAAATTATACTTTATGTATATTAGTGGATTTTGGTATTGAACTTAGGGGCTTTTTAGCCAAATTATTAATATTTTGGGAGTTTAAATGACCAAAAAGAGATTTTGATAGCCGATTAGAATTACTCATTGATGAATAAATTAAATTAACTGTGGTGAATCTCTTACGAAGAATTTAATGCGTTATGGGTGAAATGGTAATTTAACAAATATCTAGATATTTTGAGATATTTGTTAAAAGTAATTGAAATATATATATAATTGTTTGGGGAGAAAAGAAAAGGATATAAAGAAAAAAGAAATAGAAAGGAAGGAAAAAGGAAGAAAGGAAAACTGAAAGAAATCAGATAACATTTTCCATCTCCTTCCTCTCACTGCCTCACGCGAAGCTTCTTCCTCCTTCCTCCATCTTTATTCAGTTTTGCTTTCTTTGTTTACCTTTTAGTTCAAGAATAGAAACCCAAGGCTTGGTGGGTGATAGGACAAGGATTTCTCAACTTCACTCTTCCTCTTTGATTCGAAAACAAAGAAAAACGGTGTTAGGAATTTCAAAACTGTCAAACACAAACCTTCCCATTTCATCTAGATCTAAGCTTCGTTTTGCAAGGAGATAGAAAGGAAAGTTGTTCACTACCATGCTACGGTGCTAGGGAATCAACTTTGGATGCGACATTGCGAGCGGAGATTTTACCGGATTAATTCACGGTACCGTAATCGCACGTTAAAGCTAACGTGAAGGTAAGGGATCCTTCTAATCTTTTAGTTTGCATTTAGGGACTTATATGTGGTTTTGTGGAAAAGAATTTTGTTAGGGTTTAAGTGTTGATTTGGGGAAAATGAATCTAAGGCTTTATGGGTAAAATCTTAGAGTTAGGTTTTGGTTATATTGATGAATGTTTCGTGGAAAATGAATTTAAATCCATTTATGTATGATTTTGAGTAAATGAAACTTGTTGTGTTTGAGTGGTGGGTTGTGTTGATTTGTGTTCGTCGTATTTGACGTGTTCTTACTTGATATTGATGAAATTTGATATGTGTATGGTTGGATTTTGTGGAGAAAAGAATCGATGTGTTTTGGTGTGAATCGTGGGTTGAATTTGATAATATGTTTGAGTTTGTTTTGTGTGGAATTTGAAAACTATTACGTTAAATGAGTATTAAGAATGGGGAATCTTTTAATATCTGCATTTGCTTAATGATTGTTGTGGATGGAGTCAGTATATGCTCATGCATTATCATGCTTTTTGTAAATCGTGCAGACCCGTGATAGGTGGCACCTTGATAAATAGTACTTTGGCCTGTGATAGGCAGTACATTTATGATTTACATTTTTGTAAATTGTGCAGACCCGTGATAGGTGGCACCTTGGTAAATAGTACTTTGGCCCGTGATAGGCGGTACATTTACGATTTGCGGTTTTTTGTAAATTGTGCAGACCCGTGATAGGTGGCACCTTGGTAAATAGTACTTTGGCCTGTGATAGGCGGTACATTTACAATTTATGTTCTTTTTAGTAAACCATGCATACCCGTGATAGGTGGCACCTTGGTAAACGGTACATGCCCGTGATAGGCAGTACATTTATGGTTTACGCTTTTTAGTAAATCGGGCAAACCCGTGATAGGTGGCACCTCGGTAATTGGTACTTCGGCTCGCGATAGGCGGTACAATTATGATTTACGGCCCTTCGAGGAGGGTTTTGGTTTGGAATTCCGAGTCCATGCATTTTGGCATAAACGTATTGCATTAGGGTGCTTGGCACACAAGTCGTGTGTGATCTCAAGTCATGCTTGAATGTTATGTATTGATATTGTGTGTAAGTGTGATTGATTGTAAAATTATTTCGAAACTCAAGTTGTCGTGGTAATTGTGTTGAAATTGCTAAGTGGTATGCATTGATTATTATGTGTAAGTGTGATGGGTTGTAAAACTAATTCGAAACCCAATTTGTTGTGGTGATTGTGTGGGAATTACTAAGTGTTAAGATTTGGAGTTGTTATGAATGTGATTGAGTTAGTTTATGTATTTTTGGAAGAATATGCAGGGAAATCAATTTCCCAATTGATTTGATGAGTTACAGGGACTTCTCTAATTTGACAAAATCGATTTGCCAATCGATTTTGTAATCTGTTTTTCAAAACCATTTAAGAAATCGATTTGGCAATCGATCGGTATGTTTCCTGTTTTCTTGAATCTTGAAAATATCTTGAAACAATTGATTTACCAATCGATTTGGTCATTACAACAGCTCAACTATTTGATCAAAATCGATTTGGCAATCGATTGGAGTTGTTACAGGGGCTCAGCAATTCATTCAATTGATTGTCCAATCGATTGATTGATGCCCAGAATACTAATTCCACTAAAAATCCTTCAAGCAATCGATTTCCCAATCGATTTGCTCAGTAGGAATTCTTATTCTGAGTTAGATATTCAGTTGCTCAATTGGTTCATCAATGGATTGGCCAGTTGTTTATTACCTGATTGATTTAAGACTTATTTTGACTTCATTTTTATTTGGCAAGCATTATATGAACTTTTAGCATATGGAAAATACTTTTAAGGTGCATGCTTAGTTGAAAGGTTATTTTGTGCATTTAAAAAAAAACTTAAATGTTATGTGTTAACTGTTAATTTCGGTTGGTGACCCTTTACAACTATTGTGGAAATCTGGGCTTTGCCCTCAAATGAGAGCCAGGACAATCCTACCGGTTCGTACCCTACAGATGGGGATGTAGATGGGAGTTCCTGACTGAATCTATGTTAGGAGGATCTTACGGGGCGCGTGGAGATCGCTCAGGGCGTATAGTTTTTTTGTTTATAGAATGATCAGATTAGGTTGACATGGAGGAAACAGATGTCTTTCTTTTGGGTTACTGTTATTTTAAATTGGAAGAATGTACATGTACTAATATTGTCAGTAGGACATGTTATTTTATATGGATTCCATGTACCGCTTCTTGATGTGTAAATGCTTTGGATTCATATTTCGAAAAACTTTTCCGCTGCTTGTAAATTTTAATGACTTAAATATTTATCCAAAAGGTATTTCCTTATTTGTTTCTCTGTTTTATTTTAATTTCTTTTGGAAAAAAAAATACACCCTCGCTTTGAAAATCGGGGTGTTACACTCGTCAATTAGAACGCCATTATTATTATCGATCCACTTGCAACCAAATATGGGAACATGAAACATTGTGTAGTCTAATTCCCATATGCGCTCGATAACCCCAAAATATGATAGATTTGCATATATTGAGTTTTTGTCTTTTGCACTTGAGACATGCATCGCTTCAGCTACGAGAGTGACTCCACTATTTTGCATAGTGGTCTGATTATCTTGTTCTTTGGTATAAAATGTGTAGCCGTTAAGAACATAACCAATATAAGAAAAGACATGTAAGCTCGGACCATTTGCTAGCCACCTCAATCTCTGTGAAATTGATTCAGGGTCTATATCAAATTTTGACTTTATGTGATTTTTTAACCATGTTATAAAACTTCGATTGTGCTCTCGAGTTATCCAATTTTGATTCCTATTCATGTTCAAACGAGATAACTGATCCATGTGTATTGTAAGATACAGTTGAACCTCATCATCGTTGTGTAGAACATACAATTGTGTCTGCTCCCATTTTGTCCTTGATATAGTCAGTAGTCTCCTTCCTATTATCCATTCTCCTGATATTCTTCCCGAATGACGAGACATGGGAAGCCCTATGGATTCAACATTGGATAGATATTCAGTACAAAATTCAACAGCTTCTTCAACAATGTATAGTTCAGCAATACAACCTTCTGGTCGACTTCTACTTTTTACGTACCCTTTTAATATTTTCATATATCGTTCTATCGGATACATCAATCTCATATAAGCTGCCCCACAAAGTTGTGTCTCCTTAACCAGATGAACAGTAAGGTGAACCATTATATCAAAAAACGATGGTGGGAAATACATTTCAAGCTCACACAAAGTAACAACAATTTCCCTCTACAATGTCGGTAATTTCTAAGGGTCGATCACTTTACTACAAATTTCCCTGAAGAAGAAACATAATCTAGTTAAGGCTAGTCGAACATTTTCAGGTAAAATGGTACGTATAACTATTGGTAGCAAATGCTCCATTAGAATATGACAATCATGGGTCTTCAAACCTTTTAACTTGAGGTCTTTCATACAAACCAAATTTTTAATGTTTGAAGAGTATCCTTCTAGAACTTTAACTTCGTGTAGAAATTTACATAAAACAATTTTTTCCTTTCTAGATAGAGTATGAGCGGCTGGAGGTAGATATGTGCGATTTCCTTTCTTTACTGGAGCCAATTCATTTCTTATTCCCATATTGACCAAGTTCAATCTTGCGTTGATGACATCTTTAGACTTTCCTAGAACATTGAGTAACGTACCAATAACACTATCAAATACATTTTTTTCAATATGCATCACATCGAGGAAATATCTTATATACAATGACTTTCAATATGGCAATTCAAAGAAAATTGACTTTTTCTTCCACCCAGTTTTGACCAGCTCTCCCGCAAAAGGTTTGCCAAATTTATTGGTCAAACCTTGTCGGTGCTAAAGGAGCTTTACCTTCCTCTGATTTTCCATTGGATGCATTTCTCCACCCACGATACTGATGACTATAAGGTAAAAATCTACGATGTCCAAGAAACATATTCTTCTTAAAATGTTTCAACCGCATCCAATTTGTACTCTCTTCACATATAGGACATGCACACTGACCTTTAATGCTATATCCTGATAAATTACCATATGCTGGAAAATCATTAATTGTACCGAACAACATAGCCCTCAAATTGAAACATTCTTTCTTATACCCATCATAAACTTCCACACCTCTCTCCCACATACATTTTAAATCTTCGATTAAAGGAGTCAAGTATACGTCGAAATCATTCCCCGGTTGTTTGGGTCCAAAAATTAACAGAGATAACATCATAAACTTACGCTTCATACATAACCATGGAGGTAGGTTATATATTACCAAAATCACAGGCCACGTGCTATGTGAGATGCTTTGAAGACCATGTCGATTCATTCCATCAGTAGAAAGTGCAAGTCTTAGATTTCTTGACTCTATCACGAATTCAGGATACTCGTGATCAATTTTTGCCCATTATGGGGAATCTGCATGATGTCGAAACATTCCATCTCTAATTCTTTCATCTGCATGCCATGTCAAGTGTTTTGAATCTTCTTCACTGTGATACATGCACCTAAATCTTGGTATTATAGGAAAATACCACACGACTTTTGCTGGAATAGATTCTTTCTTCTTATATCGGGAGACATTGCATTTCGGACACGCCTTAAGTAGTTCATATTCATTTCGAAATAAAATGCAATCGTTAGGACACGCATGAATTCTTTCATAACTCGTGCCAATAGATCACAATCCGTTTAGCCTCGTAGGTTCGACTGGGAAGTTCAATATCATTTGGCAACATATCTTTTATGAGTGTTAATAATTCTGTAAAGCTTTTATTAGACCATCCATTACTCGTTTTTAAGTTGTACAACTTTAATATCGCCGACAGTCTTGTGAATTTAGTACAACCATTATATAATTCTTTCTCTACATCACTCAACAAACTTTCAAACATTTTAGGACAATCTCGAAGATCTTCTTCAACTCCTTTTGCGATCTCATCAACTCGGTCCGGCTCATATGTATCTGTATCGAACTCAGTTGAAGCATATGTTGAACTATTCTCAAAATTAATGTTTCCTTTTTTTTTTCTCACCATGTCTTATCAAACATGTGTAGCTTTGATCAATTCCATTACTTACTAGATGTCCTTCTAATTCATCTTCTCTAACACGTTTTCCAGAACAACATTTTAAACAAGGACAAACTACTCTACTTGGATCTTTTGCATTCTTCACTGCGAACTCAACAAACTCCTTCAATCCAATTTCATACTCTTTTGACAATTTATTGGCAAACATCCATTTCCTATCCATATTATACGACCTATATAAATGCAGTTACAAAAATAATAAGCTTTCAAAACATATCAACAAGTTTCAAAAAGAAACTAATATCAACTAACAATTTCAAAACAGAACAGATCATGTGATATGAGTTTTTGACTAGTAGAAGAGATTTAATATATATATATATATATATATATAACAATTTTTAGTTTTCAATTATTAAAAAACTAAAGATTTTTTAAGAAAAACAAATTAAAAAATACCTGAGATAATGTGGATGGCCGCACAGTACGCAGAGGATATGAGGGTTCCCAGAGTAGAACAAAGCGCATGTATTTAATTATTTTAAAGATGTAGAGGATATGAGGGTTCCCAACGTATATAATTATTTGAAAAATGTATTTTACAGCGCTTGTACTAAAAGCGTTGTAATAGGTAGTTAAATTCAATGAAAGTGCATATACTTTACAACGCTTGTGAAAAAAACGCTATAATAGGTAGTTAAATTCAATGAAAGCGCATGTATTTTACAGCGCTTGTGAAAAAAGCACTGTAATAGGTAGTTCAATTATTTGAAAGCGCATGTATTTTACAGCCCTCGTGAAAAAAGCGCTGTAAAATAATGCACGAAAGCGCTTCATTTTACAGCGCTTTTGTGAAAAGCATTGTAAAAGCCTTATAATGTTATGCGCAAATGTTATATGACCCTACAACAGCGCTTGTCAAAAAAGCGATGTAAAAGGCTCCGTTATTTTTAAAATATATTTACAACAGCGTTTGTGTTTAGTAAGCGCTGTAAAAGGGGCGCTGTTAAATGTCATTTTTGGCGTAGTGATTGAAATTTTGATAGATATATTAGACACACAATTTTTTTTACTTTGTTATCTATTTCATGTTTTACATGTAACTTTGAAGGTTTACCTTATGTGTTGTCATGAAAATTAAATTTACTTCACCAAACATGAATATCATCTAATGAAATGGATCGCAATTTTATATTATGCTTGGTTATTTCACATGCACAAGGTAGATCATGTGTTATCTTAATAGTGCAATGATATTCAGATTTATCAATATCCACATACTTCACACGATCAAACTCAACAACAATATAATATATTTTATTTTTGGACATAACACAACACAAATGAGCATACAATTTGTTACTATGTCGAAGTACATTTTGAATGATGCTATTGTAAAATGATATTATTATTTTAGTGTTTTGTAATATAATTACATTAGAAATAGCTTCTCACACACTGCATAAATCATCCATACTATCTTTGTAATATCCTTTCTAACACCAATGCACAGACTTGACCATTTGTATTGTCATGTTCTAAAAGTGCATAACCTTATTTATCTACACCTCAACAATTTTTTTCTTGTGAGAATTTAACCACTTCTCGTGTATATATTCATAAAAAATAGAACAATTATTACAAATTCCTTCAAATATAACCAACTTCATATAATAATGAGTCTCATCAAAACTGTAAACAAGACCCCTTAATGTCAACATTACATGTACCTGCTTTTTTGAAAACACGATGATGTTACATTTTGCATTCACATTCTTGCATACGTAAAACAAGCACAATAAATTAATTGTTTTTGGAAAAATATATTAAACTGTATTGATCAAAACAAAATATTTAGCAGTAATAATGACTTGAACTTCACCGGATGTAATATTTTATTTCTATATTTGTAGTGCCAATGAGAATTTATTAATACGCTTAAATTGTTGATATGCAAATCGCACATAAAATGTCATTTCAATAGAAATAACACAAATAATCTCGACTAACAGCATTTGATATTTGCAAGTCTTGTATGTGCAATACATAAGCAATACTATATCGAAATTATTTACAAAAGTGATAGCATGCAGATGAGTCTAGAATATATCGATACACATATTTATCAATTTCATCAATGTCGTTAAATGTTGGATTTAATATATGTTACCTATATGTGATGAATGATATGTTTGACATGTATTGTAAACCTATTTAATTTTTGTTAAACTTTTAATATTTTGATACTTTAATGTCATTAATATGTTTTTTGATTTGACCATGTTTTATATCATATCGCCAATTACATTTTTCTCTTAATGAGACAATCAACCTATGAAAACCACATGCTTCATACAAATACTACTCCTTATCAACGATTAATGATATTCCTCTCAATCTAAATGGACATTCACAATTTTTAGTACTAGTACTCCTTATAGGTTTAGAATTCTTCCAGGTCTATATTTATCGTTTATTTCACAATCTAGAATTAATTTTCTCTTTGCTTTTGATCGCGCTTTGGTGATTTTAGATATACTTATGACAACAACTATTTAATTTTTCATTACAACATTTCTAGCTCATCTCAATAAATCCTCTCATGTATCAAATGTCATTTCAGTGTTAAACACGTCAGTCAAATCCACCATATCAGATTCAACACCATCATCCATTGCATCGTCAATTTCAGGTTCAACATAGTCATTCATTGCGTCAAAATCAACCCAAACCATCATGCATTTCGTCAAAATCAAGTTTCAAACATTTATACATTTCATCTCCTATTGTCCTCCTTGTGGTCGACTTGTCTACATCCAATAAGAACATATAAAAAAAAAACATAAACATTGCTTACATAAACTAAGTTCATGTAAATAACGTAAATTGAATTGATGCAAACTACATGAACTCACATATATGCACTTTTTTTTGTAACTCTACAATTTTGCATGTACGTGAACTAAGTTTTCTTACATTTACATTAATTAAATTTACGTAATATCTATAATTTCTTAAATTATATATCATAATGAACTCATTTCAAGTACTTTTCCTTTTCTAATGACCTTTTCCCAAGTTCTACTTATCCTTCGCAACATCGGTGGGTCTACCATACTCGTATTGTGCAAAATAAAAGCTTCCAATGACTTATCATCTGGTTTTTCCAACATAGGGTAGCCAAGCTGTCTCAAAGCTATCGATGGATTGTAATTAATACATCCTTTGGTTCCCATGAGAGGCACATTTGGGAAATTTCCGCATTGACATATTACTTCCTCCACCCCTTGTTCTCTATGATACCATGAAATTGTGTCCCCAGTAAGGCTAGCTATACTCTGAGCCCATTCACGATTATTCTTAATTCCAATATGATACACTCTTTTGAACATATGAGATATGAACCAAGTATACAGCACTGGAGCACAACACAAAATTGTTCCCCCTTTCTTCTCATGCCGCATATGTAGAGAGTAGTAGACATCAGCAAGAATTGCGGGAACTGGATTTTGATTATATTTGTTAAAAGCTAAGAAGACATTGATGGCAGCAAAATCTACAAAATTATCAAGGTTTGGGAATAAAACAATGCCATAGATAATCAGAGCCAAAACATCTATAAAACTACTCCATTCTTTTTTAGCGGCTAAATCATGACACTTTTGCTCTAGATATTTCCTTGAAAAGCCATGAACAGCTCCTTTTTCCTCTTTTGTACTGTCCAACTCTCTTATGTTGATTTTCAATACTTTAGATATTGCATCCAATTTCGGTGGTTGCCCAGTATATCGATAAGGATTTCCTTTCTCTAAGGGGTAACCCAATATTCGTTCAAATTCCTCTAATGTCGGGGCCAACTGAAAGTCTTGAAAGGTGAAACATCTTAAGAGAGGGTCGTAATACTGAGCCAAAGCCGTGAGGGCCCCTGTTTGCACATTTACTGCCAAGAGATTTAGGATCTTCCCATATTTGAGAAAGAAACTATCACGTTGTATAGTTTTCATTTGATTGCTGATGTCTCTTAAACTTTTCAAATCATGTTGTTTGAACTTTAAAAGTAAAGTTTTTCTTTTTTCTGATCCCATTGTCTACTTTAATTTAACACGAGACTAAGATTCTTATGATTCCCCAACAATCCTAAAAATTGATGCAAAATGCCAATTTATTTTCAAAAGAAACAATGTCATGAAATATGAATGCAATTAGGTAGAATGACAGTTCTGAATACATAACATTTTGAATGAATATATGAGGTATTTTTACTTATATAAATATTCGTATGATGAAATGGTCTATCGGCTTATGCAGTGAAAATCTCACAAGGGTGGCTCTATAGTTCTAAACACGGTTCCTAGAGCCAATAATCTTATTTTGGAAGATTGTCAACAATAATAGGTAAACTATTAGGAGTGACAATGCCCTCTATAAGATCAAACTCTAGGTGAGATTTTCATGCTAACCAAACAGGATGTACATCCAGAAGGCTACCACTACACAACCTCGAAACTAAACTTAAGTTTTGTTCAAACCCAGGGTGTAAGGTTCCACTCATAAGTGTGTGTCTTAGTAAGTGTAGGGTGTGGAATAAGTATAATTTAATAACTCCATGATGATAATAAAACATATATACATAATAATTAAATAAATAAATTAATAAATAAATAAATGAATAAATAAATAAATAAGAATAATCAACAAGCTTAAAAAAATATTATAATGCCAACTAATACTTATTAAGAAATAATAAACATATAAAATAAAAGAAAATAAAAACAAACAAAAATAAAAATAAAAATAAAAAGTTAAAAATTATGCACAATTAATTTATTAGGCCTGACTCTCTAAAATGTCCCCAATGGAGTTGTCAGTTGTCGCGGTCTAAAATTTCGAGTGTTTCTCGAATTCAATGGAGTCGCCACCAAAATTTATTTTAAAATAGGAAAAATATTGGGAAACCCTTTAAAAATAGAAAAAATGGTCTTTGAAACCAAATTGGAGTTCGGGAGTCGATTATGCATAGGGAAGGTATTAGCACCCTACGACATCCGTTAAAAACGGTTACCTATAATTAATTGTGCAAGATTAATTTTAACTTAAGTATATTTATTCTTCTTTTTTATTAAATATAAATAATAATTATTACTATTTTTAAAATATGATTTTGAAACAAATAGGTACTTAACAAATAAGGGACAAAAAAAGAAATTTTTATTTAAGTGCTTGACAAGAATACGATCTTGCTCCTACGTATCTCCTTGTGCGATGGAGAAATCAAAGCTACGTAGTTCTTGGTTAGAAAAAACGGATATGTTGAGTGTGTTTTAAAGAAAATTTATTTTGTGATAAAAATGTTTTGACAAAAATAGAAAAGAAAAATAAAAGAGTTTAATTTGAGTAAATATTTTGAAATATGAGTTTTAGGACGATCAAGTTGTACAACTTGTGTCCCAAAACTCAAGGAATAAATAAGATATCACATCTAATTTAATCCTCTAAAAAAATATTTTATTACTGGTCGATTTTTAAATTGAGTTTCAAAACCACCAAATAATACAACTTGTGTTTTAACAACTCAAAAATAAAAAAGAGTTACATCTAATAAATAAGTCGATTTTAGATTAGTTCATTAAAATAAATAAATGAATAAATGAATAAATAAATAGAATACAAAATAAATAAATAAAATAAATCACTTGTGTCTTAACAATTCAAATATTAGAAAAAGAGTTACATCTAATAAATAGGTCAATTTTAGATTAGTTCATTAAAATAAATAAATGAATGAATGAATAAATAAATAGAATAAAAAATAAATAAATAAAATAAATCAATTGTGTCTTAACAATTCAAATATTAGAAAAAGAGTTACATCTAATAAATAGGTCGATTTTAGATTAGTTCATTAAAATGAATGAATGAATGAATGAATGAATGAATAAATAAGTGAATAAATAAATAGAATAAAATAAATAAATAAATAAATAAATAAATAAAATAAAGAGAGTTCTAGAACTATCAAGTTGTACCACTTGTGTCCTAACAACTCAGATTAAAAAGATGTCGCATCTAATTAATCTTTAATAAAATATTTTATTTGTGTTTTTGTCTTTATAATTGATATTTGTGTTTTTTTTAAAAAACTTGATATATAGGTTTTTTTTAAAACTTGATGTTTTGTGATTTTTACTAACTCTAAATGGGCTGCATCTGTATATTTACCATCCCTTAAAAAGGAAACCCGAGCCCAAGTAGACAACCCAAACTAAAACATCCAAATGAAAAGAAAAACCTTAAGGAGGCGGCCCCTGTTGGTTTTTTTTACGTAAAACAAGTATAGAGAGCATTAGAGAGATATAAGCAACAAAGAAAGAAGTAGAGAGAGGCAGAAAGATACCGAGAGGCCGCGAGAAGGAGAAGAGACCAAGGAAACTGCGAGAAGGAGAAGAGACCAAGGAGGAAGGTGCGGCCGCTCCAAAAGACACCGGTTCCAACGACGATGGTGATAATCTGAAGGTTTGGTTTTTCTCCTTTTGTCTATTCCTTTCGTTTTTACACACACATTGGATATTTTGTTAACTGTAATGTTTGCTTTTCTGATGAGTGTTAGTATATTTTTCTATCATGTTTCAGAACATTCAAACTAAAAAACTCTTTTTTTTTACCGATCTCCTCTCTAACCCTCCTTTTTTTTGCCCTTTTGACAAACTTAAAGAAAATGTATTTATAGAGTCTTTTAAATGTTTAGTTGCTTTCTTGCCTGTGCCTTTGTTTCCAGATCCTAGTTTGATGTTTCGTTTCTTTGCTCATCATCTGCATTTTTCTGCACCTTTGATGCCTTCATAATTTTAGCTTATTTTGTTTTTATTTCAATATCTGCTGAGCTTTTATCTGTCATTTAGTTTCTTTTTTTAAAGCTCAAAAATTTGTCTCTTTGTTAACTATAATGTGTACAATGGCTGATTTATGAAAGTTATCTTTTTATGTTTCTGTAATTAGTTACCAAGCAAAGGTCAATGACACTGCATCTGAAACAGAAAGGCAGCAACAAAACATAGCTAAACACTGCATCAGAAACAGAGAGGCATCAACAAGCAACAAAACAGCCAAAAACTTAATTTAGTTTGGTTTAAATCTTATTGTAATTGAATTTGATTTAATATTTAGGGTTGCAATTTAATTGTAATTGTAATTTAAAAATTATTGCTTGATTTGGTATTGTAAATTGATGAGATTACTTATTGTAAATATATTTACTTCCTTTTATAATATATATTTTCCTTTTTGATTTACTCTTGATAAATTGGACAAAATTAGGGTACTACAGTTGCCCCTATTTATTTATATTTTACTTAAAAAATATGAAAATAGAATAACAATAGTATTTGTTTTCATGTTATCAAGTAAAAGATAAGTAAATATAAGGACCTAAATTTTGTCCAATAACGAACACATGTATTAAAGTCCATTTGAAATGTTAAAGTGAGAATGATGTAAAAAAAAATTAGATGTGCAGAATAATCGTCTTCGGATTAATTACTGATGCATAGATCGACAAAAATAAAGATGATCTTCTTCGGATTGGTTACCGATGCGTAGATTGACATAAATGAAGGTGATCGTCTTCGGATTGGTTACCGATGCGTAGATCTATAGAAATGAAAGTGACCGTCTTCGGATTGGTTACCAATGTGTGGATCTATAGAAATTAAAAATGATCCTCTTCGGATTGGTTACCGATGCGTAGATCTATAGAAATGAAAAATGATTGTCTTCGGATTGGTTACCGATGCGTAGATCTTAATTGGTCCAATCTTGAAGGTAGGTAAAGAGGATAAGTATATGATACTTGCAATTCAAACGATAAGGTATGAATGATTCATGCGTGTGTGATGCATTGAGTATTGGTAAAGTGTCAATGAAGATGCATGGATCATGTGAGTATGAGTAAATTTTGTATGGTTTATGTGTCATGCATTATAGATAACTTTTTGTTCTTTTGTTTGATTTCCCGATCCTTATGCTTTTCTCTGTCCCAAGATTCAATGGATGAATAAAGACAAATATTGTTTCCACATGATGATTCTTCGTATCTATCGAATGACCACTTGTTGAAGTGAAGCAAAAATCCATTTTTTAAAATGATTATCCTCCTTATTATTTTTCACTAACTCCATATATCTTGAGAATTAAACGAGTTCCCGTGTATATATTTTCAAGTGTCAAAATATTTAAAATACTTTTATATTTTCACATATTTCAAATTCCAACATTTATTATTATAAAATAAATTTTTGAAACAATAGAACACTCAATAATGAAAACTGGATTGGTATATAGAGAGTGTAACGTACAACATCGGATGACAATATTGGAAAATGTACATTCATTACATTGAAAGCAAGACAATTGAGGTAGGGGTTACAATGTGGGGACGAGTATGTTTAGTTTAGGTGGAGACATAGCAAACGCTAGTCATTCTTGTAATTAAGGAATCCTAATAATCAGCTTCCAAGAATAATAATTGTCCCAGTTTGAAATGTTTGATTTTGTTTTTTTTTTTTATTTTTATCCCTAACTTTTGCATGGACTGCTC
Organism: Cicer bijugum; assembly: GCA_037974875.1. Classification (NCBI taxonomy): domain Eukaryota; kingdom Viridiplantae; phylum Streptophyta; class Magnoliopsida; order Fabales; family Fabaceae; genus Cicer; species Cicer bijugum. The sequence continues at coordinate 958,475 of JBBPBT010000959.1, read as the reverse complement.
TTCCAAGTTTCCAATCCATCGGGATGCTCTAATTTTTTTTTGCCTAGGTCGCCTTTTCAGGTTTTCAACCTAGCGAGCCCATCATTTTTTTTAAGCATAATATTTTTTGACTGCATCTGAATTTACTGGAAGTGGAAGGTCATCTCCATCCATTTCTGCGAGTATTAGAGCTCCCCCAGAAAAAGTCTTTTTCACAACATATGGTCCTTCGTAATTCGGGGTCCATTTTCCTCGAGAATCCTTTTTTATGGGCAATATTTTCTTTAACACCAAGTCCCCTTCTTGAAACACTCGAGGACGAACTTTTTTCTCGAATGCCTTTTTAAGTCTTTTTTGATATAGCTGACCGTGACATAGGGCTATCATTCTTTTTTCTTCTATGAGATTCAATTGGTCAAATCGTGATTGAACCCACTCAACCTCCTTCAGTTTTGTTACCATCAAGACTTTGATCGAGGGAATTTCAACTTCAATGGGAAGTACCGCTTCCATTCCATACACCAATGAGAAAGGAGTTGCCCCTGTTGAGGTACGAACAGAAGTTCTATAGCCATGTAATGCAAAGGGAAGCATTTCATGCCAATCCTTATATGTCTCCACCATCTTTTGTATAATCTTCTTGATATTCTTATTTGCTGCTTCTATAGCTCCATTCATTTTTGGACGATATGGCGAAGAACAACCCATTTTGTGAAATAATCAATAGCTACCAGGATAAACCGGTGACCATTGGAAGCTTTAGGCTCGATGAGTCCAATAACATCCATCCCCCACATTGAAAATGACCATGGTGATGTTAAAACATTCAGAGAGGTGGATGGTACATGTATTTTATCAGCATAGATTTGACATTTATGACATTTCTTTACGTAACTAAAGCAATCAGATTCCATAGTCAACCAATAATAGCCAGCTCTGAAGATTTTTCTTGCCATTGCGTGCCCATTTGCATGAGTTCCAAAAGAACCTTCGTGAACCTCTTGAATAATTTTCTCTGCTTCTGCTTGATCCACACATCTGAGGAGAACCATATCATGATTTCTCTTATAAAGCACATCACCATTTAAGAAGAAGTTCACTGACAGCCTTCTTAAAACCCTCTTGTCGTTTTCTGAAATACTTGATGGATATTCCCTATTCTTAACATAGGATTTGATATCATAAAACCATGGTTTGCTATCAAGCTCTTCTTCTATCGATAAGCAATATGCCGACTTATCCTTTTGTTGAATCTTTATGGCCGGCACACCCTGACCGTCACTTAATTTGAACATTGATGACAATGTGGCCAGGGCATTAGCCAATTGGTTTTCTTCTCGAGGAATATGGTGAAAAGTGATATGCTCGAAGTGTTCTACCAATTCTTTGATATGGGTATGGTACGGAATCAATTTGGAGTCTCGAGTTTCCCACTCTCCTTTTGTTTGATGGATGACCAAAGATGAGTCTCCATATACCTCAAGAACTTTTATCTTTGATTAAATGGCTGCTTGAATGCCCATGACACATGCCTCATATTCTGCAATATTGTTTGTGCAATCAAAACACAATCTAGCCGTAAATGGAGTGAACTGGTTCTTTGGAGAGATCAAAATGGCTCCAATCCCATGCCCCAATGCATTAGAAGCACCATCAAACACCAAAATCCATTTAGAATTCTTCCAGGTCTATATTTATCGTTTATTTCACAATCTAGAATTAATTTTCTCTTTGCTTTTGATCGCGCTTTGGTGATTTTAGATATACTTATGACAACAACTATTTAATTTTTCATTCCAACATTTCTAGCTCATCTCAATAAATCCTCTCATGTATCAAATGTCATGTCAGTGTTAAACACGTCAGTCAAATCCACCATATCAGATTCAACACCATCATCCATTCCATCGTCATTTTTAGGTTCAACATTGTCATTCATTGCGACAAAATCAACCCAAGCCATCATGCATTTTGTCAAAATCAAGTTTCAAACATTTATACATTTCATCTCCTATTGTCCTCCTTGTGGTCGATTTGTCTACATCCAATAAGAACATATAAAAAAAAACATAAACATTGCTTACATAAACTAAGTTCATGTAAGTAATGTAAATTGAATTGACGCAAACTACATGAACTCACATATATGCACTTTTTTTTTGTGACTCTAAAATTTTGCAGGTACGTGAACTAAGTTTTCTTACATTTACATTAATTAAATTTATGTAATATCTATAATTTCTTAAATTATATATCATAGAGAACTCATTTCACGTGTATTTACGTGAAATGTATTTGAGTAGCGCTTATAAATTCGTAAGTTAAAGTACGTACATGAACACATATTACGTAAGTGTATGTGATATAGGTTTGTGTATAATGTACAATTTACAACGAACCTACACTTAAAACACATAAAATTCTCAAATTTTGAAAAAGAAAAGTCGAACACAAGAAGATCCATATACATATTTTATTGGTGACTTTAACCACAATAACATGAGATTTATGAAGTGTAAATTAGGAGTGAGAGTTTGACTTAAAAATGAGTGTGAGTTATGAGAATGTGAAATGAGTGTGAGATATAGTAGATGATGATAATGAAGAGAGAAAAAGACAAAATAAGATTTTGAAATTGGCGAAATAGTAAATAACATTTTAAATATTCTAATTTAAAAAAAATAAATTAGAGTGTGGATGACAATTTAGAAAGTATGGATAGCAAAACTGCTACACTAATATATAAAATTCGTGAAAAATTCTTATATGACTGCACTATTGTAGTAAAATACAGTATATATGTCTTTTAAATTTATATAACATTTTAGAACCTAACAAAAACTATATAAATTATCTTTAAAATATTTGTTAAATTTACAAATATACACCATTAAGAATTCTCATATTTTAAACATTAT
>JBBPBT010000959.1:912738-938885 GCA_037974875.1 Cicer bijugum | reverse complement strand
TAAAATTAAAATAAAAGACCAAATCGAAAAAAACAAGATAAATGACTAAAAATTAATTAAAATTAAGTTAAGCGACCACGACGATTATTTAACCTATATTTAATTTCACACTATATCAGTGTTATCTTAAAAAAATATATTTTATTTAATTATTATTTTTAATTATTTATGTATTATTTTATCATTGTAATTTATGTACTTGTGTTATAAAAAATATTTATGAAATTATTTTAATAGTATAAAAAGTTTAACTTTTGAAAAAAATTATATTTTATAAAATAAATGTCTTAATTTTTAAAAATATCAACTCAATTAAATCGAACCTATTCAACATGTTCTTCATCGGTTTAGTTAGAAAATTGTAACAAAAATAGTAAAAATTTATCTAAATTAGCGTTCATATTTGTTTGGCTTAATTGCACTTTTGGTCCCTCTATTATAGGTGAAAATTGAAAGTAGTCCCTCTATTTTATGTGTCCCCAGTTTTAGTCCCCAAACAAAATTTGAGGTTAAATCATGATGAGTTGTCATTTTTTTAATGACGTGTCAATAAATAGGTGACGTGGCAGACGCTTACATGGAATAAACTTATTATTATATTATTTCTGATTAAAAAATATAATTTTTATTTTCAAAAGTCATTTTAATAATTGTGAAATATTTTTAAAAATATAATTAAATTGTAAAATTAAATTAAATTAAAATAAAATTGCAGAACCCTAAGCAGAACCATCCTCTCCAAGTTCATCCCTCCCTTTCACCCTTTTCTGCTTAGGGTTCTGCAATTTTATTTTAATTTAATTTAATTTTAACAATTTAATTATATTTTTAAAAATATTTCATAATTATTAAAATGATTTTTGAAAATAAAAATTATATTTTTTAATCAGAAATAATATAATAATAAGTTTATTCCACATAAGCGTCTGTCACGTCACCTATTTATTGACACGTCATTAAAAAAATGACAACTCATCATAATTTGGACTCAAATTCTGTTTGGGACTAAAACTGGAGACAAACAAAATAGGGGACTACTTTCAATTTTCACCTATAATAGGAGACCAAAAGTGCAATTAAGCCTATTTTTTTCTCTTCAAAATAACGAATTAATTGATATGTGGTACTTATAGCTCTATCTATTTTAAATTTGTACAACTTCTTGATCTAATTCTCTATTCTTCTGCAATTGTGCTAACAAATTTTGCATTTTCCTATTATAAATTTACTAATTAAAATTTTAATATAAATAAAATATTATCGATTAAAATTTTAAAAATTTAACACCGCAAAATTTTTGTTAATGCTCTGCTTCTGTGACTCCCATATACAGGTTTGACATTGTAAACATTAATTTTACTATATAAAATAGAACAAGCAACCAAAGTAAAATTATAAATGAATAATCATGAACTCGCAGCTGCTAATTTGATCAGTTTTTCTTTTCCTTATAAAAAAGCGGTAAGTTCTTTTCATATACCATGCATTTACCGATGAATCAATTAACTTTCATTTACACAAATTATGTTTTATAGACAAATACTAGTAGTCACTAATTAGATACATATATAGAGATTTATTTAATAGCATAAATCTTTTTCATGGAAAGAAAATTTATAAGAATTTAATTTATATATATATTATTCTTATAAATTTTTTTATACATTCAATCATTGGTTAAATAAAATTTTAGTCCCTATACGACCTATCCTTAATAAAAAATTACATTCTTTATTCTCTAAAAAGTCATCTTACAAATAGTTTAGTATCTACTAAAAAATGAACTTAGCGATTTAATTTGTAACACCCTAAATTTATTGTTATTATAGATTAATGATATTTTTTGACACATATGTTTATTATGGTGTGATATTTTTTTACGTGATTGTCTTTCTCTGTATTTATTTTATTTTAAAATATAATATATAAAATAATATCTACCATTGTTATTATCTTAAGCCTCGTATTTTAGTATTTTTGTTATTTAGACCTTTATTACTTCAATTTATTTTTATGTAAATATAAATATAAAATAACAATATTAATTATATATTAAATATAATAACGATGATGCCGTTCATAAATTGAATTCTTGGTAAACGGAATTAATTTACCTAAATTAATTCTAAATTCGTGATATGCTATTTTGTAACTTAACAATAGCCTAAATATTAAACTAACCCTTATTTTATTATCTTCCTATGCTAGCAGCGCAACCACCACACATAGACGACCTCTTATTAGTCATATTGTAGTCTTGTACTCCTTTTTCGTTTTGAGTTCTTTCTCAAAGAACCACCACGGGGCACAACATCTTGACTACTCACACTTAATCAACCGTGGGATACGATTATGGCCTCAACTTTACCAATTGTGGTGCATTTTTCTCGGAAATGACCTCTTTTCCCCTTTGGAGCAAACTATTTTGATATTTTCCAGCCACCATAGTCATTAGTTGGAGAAAACATAAATCGAATTTGAATTCATATCTTTGGAGAACAATTCTCATTGTGTAATTTGACAAAATTGAGGTCGAAACCTATCAATGCTCTGACACATCGTAAGTCTTTTCAAGTACGGAATTTTGTATATATAATCTTCTCCGTAAAATTTTGTGCTTAATATTTGTTTTTTATTTGACAAATATTTGTTTTATCTCAAAAGTTTTAGTTGGATTAATAAAAGAAATTCATCTGATCTAACTAATACAATTGTTCTATATATTTACATATCTACTTTAGATAAATAGATATGATTGTATTATATTTATTAAAAATCAAATTCTATTAAAAACAAAAGTAAAAATGTTTTCCAATTAAATTCAAAATTTAGTTTTATATTTATAAATAAATTTGCTTTAGTTTTATATCAAATGATATTATTTGTTTGACAAGGTTAATTATATTTTAATCATAATACACTTATTTATGTTTAATTTATAACATCCTAATTATTTAATATTTTAGTGCTCTAATTTTAAATATGAAAACATGAAATTGTGTTTTAAAGTTCTAACTCTATTTAGATCGTTATTACTTGAGTGTACCACATGTTTGATTTCTTATTATGTGATTGATAAGACTGGAATGTGCATTATGAATATTGTAACCCAAATATTTGAATTTTATTGTGATCAACAGATATAAATATATAATGATGTAAATTCTGAAGAGTATTGTGAATTCAAACTGAAACTTATTGAGTTATGATGATCGAGTAAGTATGAGATAAGTGTTGTAGATTTTGGAGTGATGATTATTTTTTCATCATATAGGGAGGATCTGACAAACCTAATGATTCAGAAAAGTACAAATCTAATGATTCGGGAAAGTACAATTGAATAAGTCTGGTCGTGGAGGGTTGCAACCGAACTTTAAGGTAAGACTGATAGACCTTTGAGGTACCTCTGGTGGGGAATTCTTAAGTGGATTAGTGGGCTATTCCTAAGGCTGAAAGCTACCGTGCAACACAAGAGTATCCCGACCATTGCGTATATGTGTCTCAAATTGAGTTCAAGTGATCTTTGAGGACTTGGCCATTCATGAATTGTTCATGCACTCTTGTAGTAACATAATATCAGGCATTCTAATCAAGTACTTTAGAGTAAATGGTACTAAATGATGAAGAAGTGTGGAGTATAAGGCATGCATAACATTTCATCCTTATGACTGTTTTATTGTGATTGAATTCAATTAATCGTTGATATTATACACTTGAATGTTTCTTATGTTGTGATAATTTGATTGCTTGCATGTTCTCCTTGTTTATCTTATGTTGTTACATAATTTCAAAACCACCCTTCGTTGTTTGTGTTTGGCAATGCGATGAACGCATACAAGTTGGAAGTTACAGGAATGACTAATACTCTCAGAGTGTTGGAAGTCATCTTATCTTGAAGACTTCTATTATATGTCTTTCGTTAACGTCTTATTATTTTTGGAATTTCTGCTCTGATAGTGACATCGGGTTGGGATTATATTGACATTTATTACTAAACTTATTTAAGTAGATTTCAAAGGAATTTTAATGTCTAATATTATGACTTCGACCTGTTAAATTTAATGGATATTTTTGAATTAACGTGACATGCTAAGTGATTACGTGATACTCTTTACCTTGTAAAACGATTCGAATGTTGATTTCGTTACTCAGTGTCAAAATTCAAAAATATTAATTTGGGATTTAGAGTGTCACATTAGTGGTATCAGAGCAAATTTGTCCAATCAAACCGTGTGTTATATGTTCATTGTGCTAACATGCTTACTCTATTAATTGTTGATTTGTTTTGTTTTTTTACTATTACTATTTAGTGACTTTGTTCTATGAGAGCTTTTTGTTGTGCAAACGTATTATTGGGTATTTCGTTTGGATTGTTTTGCCTCCATGGTTGCATTATGTTTAAGTGTAGGCTAACCAATTGTAGATTGGTTGAGACCTTTGATTGGTGTTACAACAAGAAATGTTGAAGTCATTGGTAGTCAAACTTTACTTGTTTTAATTTTTTTTTAAAGTAGCTATATTTTCGTATGTCTAACACTATCTATATTTTCCTCATGTTTATGAACTTGTAAGAGTATTAAGTGTTACATGGAGTTGTTAATTCCTAGGAAGATATTAAAGTAAGTTTTTCCTCATGTTTATGAACTTGTAAGTTTTTCCTAGGAAGATATTTTCCTCATGTTTATGAACTTGTAAGAGTATTAAGTGTTACATGGAGTATTAAGTATTAAGTGTTAATTAAAATTCCTAGGAAGATATTAAAGTAAGTTTTTTTTTTTAAAAAAAAAACATAAATATGTTGGGTTATTTTGATAAGTAGTCAAACTTGTTGTGAATAAGAAGTGTGAGGCTTAAGATTAATTGAAGGAACATGAACTAATAACTTTTACTTTAAAGGGCTATGAGTATGGTCCTTGTTGGACTAGTCCAACGTAAAAACCATACTAACGATAATAGTATGAACTAGTGGAGTTGCGACTATTCTATAATAGGTATATGAAATTAGGTGAGTCATACTTGCGAGTTAAACAAAGAAACGTAAAGAGGGAATGACATAGTGTTTGATTCTTAGGAGCTCAAACTAATATATATCAATCATATTGTTCAGAAAATTTCTTTATTTGAAGAAAGTATGAACTTGATTCTTAGCTTGTAAGAAAGTGGTACCTAAGAATATTATATTTAGTATTGTTGATCGACCAAAAAAAAAGGTTAAATTTAATATTAATTATCATTCTATTTCAGGTAGACTTGCATTTTATTTTCTTGATTTGTGGATTGACTTTCCTAAAAATTGTAAAGGTATTTGGTTATCACTACACCAAAAATGACATTTAACAGCGCCCCTTTTACAGCGCTTGCTAAACACAAGCACTGTTGTAAATATATTTTAAAAATAACGGAGCCTTTTACAACGCTTTTGATAACAAGCGCTGTAAAAGAAGCGCTGTTGTAGGTCAAATAACGTTTGCACATTATGTTTAAAGGCTTTTACAGCGCTTGTAAAAAAAGCGCTGTAAAATGAAGCGCTTTCGCGTATTATTTTACAGCGCTTTTTTCACAAGTGCTGTAAAATACATGCGCTTTCAAATAATTGAACTACTTATTACAGCATTTTTTTCACAAGCGCTGCAAAATACATGCGCTTTCATTGAATTGAACTACCTATTACATCGATTTTTTCACAAGCGCTGTAAAATACATCTTTCAAATAATTATATACGTTGGAAACCCTCATATCCTCTACATCATTCAAATAATTGAACCCTAATAACCTCTACGTACTGTGCGGCCATCTACGTTGTCTCAAGTATTTTTTAATTTGTTTTTGTCAAAAAATCCTTAGTTTTTTAATAATTGAAAACTAAAATATATATATATATATATATATATATATATATACCACATGATCTGTTATGTTTTGAAATTGTCAAAAACTCATACCACATGATCTGTTCTGTTTTGAAATTGTTAGTTGATATTAGTTTCTTTTTGAAACTTGTTGATATGTTTTGAAAGCTTATTAGTTTTGTAACTGCATTTATATAGGTGGTATAATATGGATAGGAAATGGATGTCAGCCAATCGATTGTCAAAAGAGTATGAAATTGGAGTGAAGGAATTTGTTGTGTTTGCAGTGAAGAATGTAAAAGATCCAAATAGAGTAGTTTGTCTTTGTTTAAAATGTTGTTTTGGAAAACGTGTTAGAGAAGATGAATTAGAAGGACATCTATTATGTAATGGAATTGATCAAAGCTACACATGTTGGATAAGACATGGTGAGAAAAAAAGAGGAAACATTAATTTTGAAAATAGTTCGACATATGCTTCAACTGACTTCGATACAGATACATATGAGTCGGACCGAGTTGATGAGATCGCAAAAGCTGTTGAAGAAGATCTACGAGATTGTCCTAAAATGTTTGACAGTTTGTTGAGTGATGTAGAGAAAGAATTATATAATGGTTGTACTAAATTCATAAGACTGTCGACGATATTAAAGTTGTACACCTTAAAAGCGAGTAATGGATGGTCTGATAAAAGCTTTACATAATTATTAACACTCATAAAAGATATGTTGCCAGATGATAATGAACTTCCCAGTCGAACCTACGAGGCTAAACGGATTTTGTGTTTTATTGGCATGAGTTACGAAAGGATTCATGTGTGTCCTAACGATCACATTTTATTTCGAAATGAATATGAACTACTTAAGGCGTGTCCGAAATGCAATGTCTCTCGATATAAGAAGAAAGAATCTACTCTAGCAAAAGTCGTGTGGTATTTTCCTATAATACCAAGATTTAGGCGCATGTATCGTAGTGAAGAAGATTCAAAACACTTGAGATGGCATGCAGATGAAAGAATTAGAGATGGAATGTTTCGACACCCTGCAGATTCCCCACAATAGGCAAAAATTGATCACGAGTATCCTGAATTCGGGATAGAGTCAAGAAATCTAAGACTTGCACTTTCTACTGATGGAATGAATCCACAAGATCTTCAAAGCATCTCACACAACACGTGGCCTGTGATTTTGGTAATATATAACCTATCTCCATGGTTGTTGGAAAACTATGACTTCTTTTTGATTAATAACAAGAGAATTAAGATCAACTCCAACTAGTTAGACATAATTCCCAATTCTAATTATGCACCAATCATACAATTTTCAAGCACAGTGGAAACTTAAGATCGCATACATGATTTATTTAAGGAGCATGCAAAACAAACAATTAAACAATGCTGAAATTTAAAGAGGAGGGATAGGAAAGATTACACCGAATTTTATCCTGGTTCAGCTGTCCCTTGACAGCCTACATCCAGTCCTAAGATCCAACAAGATCTTAGCCTTTCCAATAGAACCTTCTTAGAATCAGTTTACAGATTTTCACACAGTGCCTCGCACCAATCTTAAACTATTCTACTCGTTCTATCTTCCCTTCCCTGAATTCCCAAGTTTAAGTCCCATAAACTTGACCAAGAATTCAGTCAAACGTCTTCTTGTTGATAGCCCTCAACCCCGAAGAACGCCACCAGTCGCAGCTGGATTTTCGCAAAGTAATTTGTTACAGAAGAGTATCACAAACCAGGAAGCAAATCAAATATACAAATATCTTGATCTTGCTTCTTCCAAAAGTAATCTTTCTCAAATCAGTCTTTTCCAATCTTCAATGATCACAAGTTTATTGTCCATGATTGAGAAAGTGTTTCCACTTGATACTGGTTGTGAAAGAGTTATCTCATGTGTTGTAGCTCTGAAAATGAATTATCAAAAGTTATTGTATTGTTCAATGAATCTGTTATTCGTTATTGGTTCTCTTTGGAATAAGAATACCAAAGCAGTTTATATAGTTTCAGGAAAAACAACATATGAATCGATTTAGCCAATCCATTCATTAAAGTTATAAAGTACCCTAATCGATTTATGCAATCGATTTCGCGAATCTTGTTTTTCTTGAATCTTGAAACTGCACAACATAATCGATTTAACTAATCGATTCTTTTAAATGAGTTCTCTAGACTATGATAAAAGTGAATGTCTGAATCGATGTGCATAATCGACTTGGGATGTTTTGTTCAAACAACGAGATCAAAACAGTCGATGTATGTAATCGATTCAGCCATTACAGACGTCTCTGTTTCTAAAACTTTTTGTGCAAATCGCTTTAGTCAATCGATTTCACTGGTTCCAGAGACACAGTGATTTTCACCAATCGATGTGCCTAACCGATTGAAAAATTAAGTCTGAAGCTCATTACAACAAGTTGGTTTAAGCAATCGATTTACCAAGTCGATTGAAGCCAACTTCAATAAAACAGAAGTAAGTAAGTAGATTGAACTAATCGATTATGGATGTTCCAGACCAAGTTCATTTTGAAATATATTTTGGTAAATCGATTTGCCTAATCGATATATGAGCATTGGTTTGGTTCTGGAGCATTCACATTCGATTGGGTCAATCGATGTAGACAAAACATAACAAAAGAAAATGATTGAATAATCGATGTGCCAAATCGACTAGTTTGCAAGGTGAGCTACTGACTTGCACATTTTCATTTTTAATAAGAGTTCAAGTCGATTTGTCTAATCGATGTAAACTATCAGTTCAGTCTCAGAGAATTAAACAATCGATATGCCAAATCGATTTGTGGCAAACTGGCTCTCTGACTTGCACAATTTATTTTCTGATAAGTGTATCAATCGATTTACCAATTCGATTGATGGCATGTTTGAACTTTCATAAAGTTGTGCAAATCGATTGTGCCCATCGATTGATTAATTCCAGACAGTGTAACAACATTCAACCCTTTTACAGAATCGATTTTACTAATCGATTTGCTTGTAGATCTTCAAGGTTTTGTTGATTTCTTGAGTTCCAAGCAATGTTTCAGGCGTGTAGGATTGAACGGATTTTTCCTGAAATTTTCTCAATTCACACTGTTAGGTTTATTTTTACAGGTGTATGTTTGTCAAGAACTTCAAAAACGAGAGAACATATGTCTAACAAATAGCCATATTTCTAACAATCTCCCCCTTTTTGATTTAATTGACAAACATGCAATTTTTATAAACTTGAGAAACATTTCAAGGAAATATGCTGAAATAAAACAGTTGTAAAGCTCCCCCTGAATATGTGTACCAAGTTATAAAAACTTCCAAGTTGTAAAAACTTCTTTCTCTCCCCCTTTTGTTAAATAAGTCAAAAAGGAGAGGATAAAAAAATAACCACAATTTTGCTCCCCCTGAGATGGTAGCAAAAGAATTTCTGAAAAACTTGAAAGGATTAGTAACAAGTGCACTATATTTATTATGATTATAACCAAAAAAAAGATTTATATCAGTGCAATAATCAGAATTAAAAACATAGTATGGCACGCATTTGAAGTCATGAAGATGAAATGAAATGAAATGCAATGCAGCGATTAACACAAGCAATTAACTTCAAGAACAGTTATATTCATTGTAATCAACAAAGTACAACCAACAAAAGAACAAAATTACACATAAAGGCAACAAATAACAACAAACAACCAAAAAGAAACTAAGGTCCTAAACATCTATGATTGGCTGATCCTCATTATTAGCAGGGGATGAGGTTGAGACCGCTGTATTACCCTCAGCAGGTGTCTCCTCAACATGAGTCACAGCAACCTCTACATGAGTAGGAGTAGCCTCTTCAGCCGCTTGCCTTCCAATTTCAGCAACATCGCTGAAGGACAACTTAATGCCCAGATGTTCCTGAATTGCTGCTATGTCCTGTGCCATCTGATTCTGGTTGGCTTGGATCTCCTGAATTGCAGCATTCATCCTTACATTCAGCTCCTCCATTTTGGAGTTGTGAGTCGTCTGAGCTGCCATAAACTCAAGGAGTTTAGAGAGGACCTCAGACCCAGCTGAAACAGGCTCAGCAGCAGGTGGTTCAACACTTGGCTGGGTTGGTTCAGCAGTAGCTTGAGGTCTACTCCAAATTCCATTCAGCTTACGTAGCTGCATTTGGTTCACAATGGATTCACCAAATGTCAGAATGGTTTTGGACACTTCTTCACCCTTTAGAGAGACCTTGAAGTGGGTGAAAATTTTAGTGATTAGCTGTGGATACGGAAGCACCAGCTTGCCTTGTGCTGCTTCCTGCATGTGACGAAGCACAATCCATGCCCAACTCATCTTGAGTTCCTTGCATAGACCCCACAGCAACACTATGTCCAACCTCTGGACAACTGCATGATTTTCGGAGCGTGGGACGAGCATCCGGGTGAGAGCATACATCAGCATACGTTGCTGAACCTTCATCTGGCCGATAGGAAGTGAAACGGATTCCACAAAACCTTCAACCATCAGGTCCTGCACGACTTGTTGCCTCTCCAGAGTCTCTTCCCAGCCGTCATCAGCAGCGTCAGCTTCGGTGCTGCCATCGACATAGTTTCCATGGTACTGAAGTCCCGACAGGTTCGAGAACTCCTCGTATGTCATGGAAATTTTCTTGCCTTTCACCGTTGCTTTGAAACCAGAATCCGTCATTTGGAAAGTGGAGTAAAATGCCTGGATCAGGTTTGGATAAGCATCGAGAGAACAGGATAGAAAATCTTCCAAAACATGAAATCTGAGATGGTTTTGAAAGGTGAAACCATCACTGTCGAAGTACTGAAAGTCCAAAACTCTTGCTTCATGAATCTTGCGCTTGATGAACGCTTGAGGAAGTTTGAATTCCTCAGTTGACTTGCTTTGAGTGGCCTTTGGTGTAGGAGTTCCTTTATTCTGTGGTGTAGATTTCTTCTGTGGAGTTGAAGAAGTAACCTTCTTCTTCTTTTTCTTCTGGATTACCTCCTTCATCGCATCAGCCAGCAATTTTTCAGTTGGAGGGTCCTTCCTTTTCTTTGATTTCCCTTGGTCTACAGCAATACTTTTTCCTTTGTCTTGTGCTGAAATCTTGTGTGTTGGAATAGAAACCCGTTTTGAAAGAGTTGGAGGTGGTGATGGTGTACTTGAAGAAGATGAAGTGGAGGGTGTAGATGGTGATGTGCGCTTAACTCTTGCCATTTTTAGATATTTAGGATTAATCTGAAGTAGAGTGGGAAAAGAGTAAGGTTGAGAAGATCAGAACAAGAGGAGAAAACTGGGATTGCAGAGGTTTGAGAGCTGAAAAGAGTGTGAGTCGATGTTGTGGTTCGATTGAAACTATTCATTTTATACTGTTGGGTATGTGAATCGATTTCCCAAATCGATTTAGTTACTGTTGCTGGGGAAGATCAAAAGGCACGTAACGGCTAGTAAAAAAACACTATAACGGTAATAATGCCAGTCGATTACCCAAATCGATGTCCACAATTACTTAATCGATTTCCCGAATCGATTTCGTATCAGCCCAGAAGCTTCAAATGACAGTTCAGGTAGAACTTCATCTCAGCACCGATTTCCCACATCGATTCATTTGAGTGAAGAACTGATCAGGTTGAACACAAATCGATTACCCACGTCGATTTCGACTTAGTTTAGAAAACTTACAAATCATACCAGAAGCTCACTTTTCACAACATCGATTACCCAAATCGATCCTTTTAAAAAGAAACTCAAACCAATTCTGACAATCGATTTCCCAAATGGATTTCGAGCTTGTTTAGAAATCTTTCCTATCAGTCCAGAGACTGAGTTGCAAGAGCATCGATTGTCCAAATCAATTATTTTAAATGAAGATTTCAACCATACATAACACAATCGCTTTTCCAAATCGACTTCGAGTCATAAACTTAAGAAAAATAGACATATTATGGGTCAAGTCGACTAGTGCTATCGATTTTGTAAACACATTTTCCTGTGTAACCACAGGATAATCGTTTGTTCCAATCGATTAGACACATAACTCATATCTGATTAGGATCTATTATGCCTAGTTTCATCCTTATGTGATGGAAGCTTTCCTTTGGCAAGGCTTTGGTGAATATGTCTGCTAACTGCTCAGTTGTGTTGACATACTCTAACTTGATGTTGCCACTTTGAAACTGATCTCGGATGAAGTGATGACGAATCTCAATGTGCTTGGTCCTGGAATGCATAACTGGATTCTTAGTGATGCTGATCGCACTTGTGTTGTCGCACAAGATGGGAACAATTCCTAAGTCCACGCCGAAATCTAACAAATGCTGCTTCATCCACATGATCTGAGCACAACAACTACCAGCTGCAATGTATTCAGCTTCAGCTGTTGACAAGGCAATACTGGTTTGTTTCTTGCTGAACCAAGATACAAGTGAATTACCTAGCAAATGACAAGTACCAGAGGTACTTTTCCTATCCAATTTGCAACCTGCAAAGTCTGAATCCGAGTAACCTACCAAAGAACAAGTTGATCCCTTTGGATACCACAATCCAAGGCTCCTAGTCCCAACTAAATACCGGAAAATCCTCTTAACCGCACTAAGGTGAGACTCTTTAGGATTAGATTGATACCTCGCACACATGCAAACGCTGAACATAATGTCAGGCCTGCTTAGTGTGAGATATAACAATGATCCTATCATGCCTCTATACCTTGAAACATCCACTGGTTTGCCTAGGTCATCTTTATCTAAAAGGTTTCCTTGACTCATAGGAGTATCTATGGGCTTGAAGCTATCAAATGAAAATTTCTTTATTAAGTCATTACAATACTTTGTTTGGCTAATAAAGATACCTTGTTTAGATTGATTAATTTGAAATCCCAAAAAGTATGACAGTTCACCCATCATAGACATTTCAAATTGACCTTTCATCAACTTTTCAAAATTTTTACACAACTGGTCATTTGTTGATCCAAAGATTATGTCATCCACATAAACTTGGACCAGCAAGATATCTTTGCCATTAGTTTGAATGAAAAGAGTTTTGTCAACTTTGCCTCTTAAAAAGTTTTGGTTAATGAGGAAGTTGCTCAGTTTTTCATACCAAGCTCTAGGGGCTTGTTTCAATCCATAGAGGGCTTTTGTTAGTTTAAACACATGGTTAGGAAAATCTGGATTCTCAAATCCAGGCGTTTGACTAACATATACCTCCTCATGGATTTCACCATTCAAAAAAGCACTTTTAACGTCCATTTGAAATAGCTTAAAGTCCATAATACTAGCATAAGCCAGAAGAATCCTAATAGCCTCTAACCTAGCTACAGGGGCGTAGGTTTCGTCGAAGTCTATCCTTTCTTCCTGACTATAACCCTTGGCTACTAGTCTAGCTTTGTTCCTTGTGATCACACCATTCTCATCTAGTTTGTTTCTAAAAACCCATCTAGTTCCTATGATGTGCTTATTCTCAGGTTTAGGTACTAGCTGCCACACTTGGTTTCTCTCAAACTGGTTCAACTCCTCTTGCATAGCAAGTATCCACTCACTATCTAGCAAGGCTTCCTTAATGGTCTTAGGCTCAATCTGAGATACAAAGGCTGCTAGGTTACAAAATTGTCCAAGGTTCCTTCTAGTAGCTACCCCTTTGGAGATGTCACCTATGATGTTATCTATGGGATGGTTTCTATTGAACTTCCACTCCTTCGGTAACTCTTCTATTCTAATAGGTTCAACACACTCACTATTTGCTGGAGGTACAGGTTCTTTGGGTTCTAAAGGGTCAGAATCTATATCTTCATCTAAGGGGGCATTAACAATAGAAGGAGTATTGTTCAAGTTTTCTTTAAAAGTTTCATCAAATTTCACATGAACAGATTCTTCTATTGTTTTTGTCCTCTTGTTATAGATTCTATAGGCTTTGCTAGTTTGGGAATAACCTAGAAAGATACCCTCATCTGCCTTGGGATCAAACTTGCCTAGGTGTTCTTTACCATTATTCAAGACAAAGCACTTGCAACCAAACACTCTAAAGTAAGCAATATTAGGCTTTCTACCCTTGAACAACTCATAAGGAGTTTTCTTAAGTATAGGCCTAATCAAAACCCTGTTGACAACATGTGTGGCAGTGTTAATTGCATCAGCCCAGAAATACTTGGGAGTATTTGAATCTCTCAACATGGTCCTAGCCAACTCCTCTGGGGACCTATTCTTCCTCTCTACAACACCATTTTGCTGTGGTGTTCTAGGGGCAGAATACATATGTTGAATGCCATTTTCTTCACAAAACTTGTCAAAAGAATCATTTTGGAATTCACCTCCATGATCACTTTTGATAGAAATAATTTTCTGACTTGTTTCATTTTGAACCAAGTTTGCAAACTTTTTGAAAACAGAAAATGTGTCACTTTTATGAGTTAGAAAATAAGTCCAAGTAAATCTAGAATAGTCATCAATTAACACAAATCCATACAGGTTGCCACCAAAGCTTCTAATCTGAGATGGTCCAAACAAATCCATGTGGATAAGTTGCAAAACCCTATTGGTTTTGACCATATCAACTGGGGGAAAAGTAGACTTGACAAGCTTACTCTTCACACAAGAATCACACAGCCTATCTTTAGAAAACTTTCTATTGGGAAGGCCTATGACCAGCTGTTTGCTAACAAGTCTATTTAAATGATCTACATGAATGTGTGCAATGCGTTTGTGCCATAACCATGTTTCATCAGCATTAGATAGTAAGCAATAGGTAGAATCAGCAGGCATAGTATTCAAGTCCAGCATGTAAATGTTATTAATTCTATCACCTACTAATTTCATGCTTTTATCATGCTTGTTCTCAATTATGCAAGAAAGTGGTGAAAAGCTTACTTGAAATCCATTGTCACATAGCTGACTTATACTTAGAAGATTATGTTGCAGTCCTTCCACATATAAGACATTTTTAATAATGACAGTTGATTCGTTTCCGATGTTACCTTCACCGCATATCTTGCCTTTATTGTTATCTCCATATTTTACAAATCCATCTTCTTTTAAATTCAGGGACAGAAACATTTGCTTGTCCCCTGTCATGTGCTTTGAGCATCCACTATCAAGATACCATTGGTGTTTAGTGGATCTCAAGCATACCTGCAATACAATTAGAAAATGAATTTAGGTCCCCAATTCACATTGGGTCCTGGGGGGTCAGTTTTACCATCTTTTGTCTTGATTCTCCAAATCTGTTTGTATCCTCTATTTGCAAGTCTTTTTAATTTGCAGTTGTAGACAAAATGTCCTTTTCTACAACAAAAGTGACAAGTGACAGTAGAGGAGACATACTATTTTGGTTTGACAAAAGCATTATGCATGTGGCTAGGTTTCACAAATTTTTGGTTATGATTAACATTACCATATCCTATGCCATGTTTATTTTTATTATGATTAGCATGCATATTCTTGTTATATCCAAGTCCAGATTTTATGTTGACATTTCTCTGGTTGCTAAGAATATCATTCAATTTATCTTTGCTACTAGAAAGTTTCAATAAATCAGACTTTAATAATGCAACAGAGTTCTCAAGTTCAATGCATTTGGCAGATTTATCATGCGAGTCCTTTTTCAATTGTTCACACAAGTCCTCAATATTCCTATAATCAGTTTTCATTTGATCATGCAACATGCATTGTTGTTCAAGCATTTTCTTGGTATTAATTAATTGCTTAACAGATTTAACATATTCATCATGCAATTCATTAAATGCATCTTGCAGTTCATCAAAAGAAGGATTATATTGGGAATTTACCTCGCTTTCTGATTCCGAATCCGTGTTAGCCATGAGGCACATATTAGCTTCTTCAGTTTCTGAAGATGTAGAGGATTCTTCATTGTCATTCCATGCAACATATGCTTTTTTGTTTTTCCGGACTGGTTCCTTGCCTTTAGTTTTGGAATTTCTGTTCTTGTTCTGCAGCTTGTAACAATCAGCCTTGATATGACCAGTTTTTCCACACTCATAACATGTGATTGTTTTACTGTCATTGTTCTTTGAGCTGGATTGTTTTCTGAATTTACTGTCTTTTCTTTTCAGAAATTTCTTAAACTTTTTGACAAGTAGCCCAAGTTCAGGTTCCTCATCATCTTCACTGCTAGATTCATTTGAGCTGCTCTCATGTTCAGATTTGGACCGACTTGTTTGAGCTTTTAATGACAGCCCTTTTCGTTTTCTGTCACCTAGTTCAGCTTCATTGAGTCTATGTAATTCCATTTCATGTTCCCTCAGTTTTCCAAACAATGTAGCTATTGTCATATTGGCAAGGTCTTTAGACTCAGCAATGGCAGTTATTTTGGGTTGCCATTCTCTTGACAAACACCTCATGACTTTTCCTATCTGCTGTTCATTATCCACAATTTTTCCCAGGGCATGTAGATTGTTGATAATGTGGGTGAATCTGGTTTGCAGATCATTTATAGATTCATCTTTCTTCATGCAGAAAAGTTCATACTCGTGCATAAGTGTATTTGTTCTTGCTCGTTTGACATCTGTAGTACCTTCATGTGTTTCTTGCAAAGTGTCCCACATTTCCTTTGCAGTCTTGCAGTTTGACACTCTGAAGAATTCTTCTGCACTTAAAGCTGATGTTATGATATTCTTCGCTTTAGCATTGTAACCTACTTT
Organism: Cicer bijugum; assembly: GCA_037974875.1. Lineage (NCBI taxonomy): Eukaryota > Viridiplantae > Streptophyta > Magnoliopsida > Fabales > Fabaceae > Cicer > Cicer bijugum. The sequence continues at coordinate 922,411 of JBBPBT010000959.1, read as the reverse complement.
CTTTTTGTCATCATCAGACCAGTCAGCTCTTGGTTTGATAATGCATGATGATCCATCAATACCTGCAATTTTAGGAATGTAAGGACCATTTTCCACTGCATCTAAAATGTCCAGCACACATGCTTCCAGAAAGATAAGCATTCTTTCTTTCCAGTACATGTATGTTGTACCATTAAAGGCAGGGGGTCTGGTTAGAGATGCTCCTTCCCCTAGGAAATCCAAAGAAGTCATTTTCTTTTATGAGTTTTTCTCTAAAAAAGTCAGGCTCAGATGCCAATTGTTGGAAAACTATGACTTCTTTTTGATTAATAACAAGAGAATTAAGATCAACTCCAACTAGTTAGACATAATTCCCAATTCTAATTATGCACCAATCATACAATTTTCAAGCACAGCGGAAACTTAAGATCGCATACAGGATTTATTTAAGGAGCATGCAAAACAAACAATTAAACAATGCTCAAATTTAAAGAGGAGGGATAGGAAAGATTGCACCGAATTTTATCCTGGTTCAGCTGTCCCTTGACAGCCTACATCCAGTCCTAAGATCCAACAAGATCTTAGCCTTTCCAATAGAACCTTCTTAGAATCAGTTTACAGATTTTCACACAGTGCCTCGCACCAATCTTAAACTATTCTACTCGTTCTATCTTCCCTTCCCTGAATTCCCAAGTTTAAGTCCCATAAACTTGACCAAGAATTCAGTCAAACGTCTTCTTGTTGACAGCCCTCAACCCCGAAGAATGCCACCAGTCGCAGCTGGATTTTCGCAAAGTAATTTGTTACAAAAGAGTATCACAAACCAGGAAGCAAATCAAATATACAAATATCTTGATCTTGCTTCTTCCAAAAGTAATCTTTCTCAAATCAGTCTTTTCCAATCTTCAACGATCACAAGTTTATTGTCCATGATTGAGAAAGTGTTTCCACTTGATACTGGTTGTGAAAGAGTTATCTCATGTGTTGTAGCTCTGAAAATGAATTATCAAAAGTTATTGTATTGTTCAATGAATTTGTTATTCGTTATTGGTTCTCTTTGGAATAAGAATACCAAAGCAGTTTATATAGTTTCAGGAAAAACAACATATGAATCGATTTAGCCAATCCATTCATTAAAGTTATAAAGTACCCTAATCGATTTATGCAATCGATTTCGCGAATCTTGTTTTTCTTGAATCTTGAAACTGCACAACATAATCGATTTAACTAATCGATTCTTTTAAATGAGTTCTCCAGACTATGATAAAAGTGAATGTCTGATTTGGCAAACAACGAGATCAAAATAGTCGATGTATGTAATCGATTCAGCCATTACAGACGTCTCTGTTTCTAAAACTTTTTGTGCAAATCGCTTTAGTCAATCGATTTCACTGGTTCCAGAGACACAGTGATTTTCACCAATCGATGTGCCTAACCGATTGAAAAATTAAGTCTGAAGCTCATTACAACAAGTTGGTTTAAGCAATCGATTTACCAAGTCGATTGAAGCCAACTTCAATAAAACAGAAGTAAGTAAGTAGATTGAACTAATCGATTATGGATGTTCCAGACCAAGTTCATTTTGAAATATATTTTGGTAAATCGATTTGCCTAATCGATATATGAGCATTGGTTTGGTTCTGGAGCATTCACATTCGATTGGGTCAATCGATGTAGACAAAACATAACAAAAGAAAATGATTGAATAATCGATGTGCCAAATCGACTAGTTTGCAAGGTGAGCTACTGACTTGCACATTTTCATTTTTAATAAGAGTTCAAGTCGATTTGTCTAATCGATGTAAACTATCAGTTCAGTCTCAGAGAATTAAACAATCGATATGCCAAATCGATTTGTGGCAAACTGGCTCTCTGACTTGCACAATTTATTTTCTGATAAGTGTATCAATCGATTTACCAATTCGATTGATGGCATGTTTGAACTTTCATAAAGTTGTGCAAATCGATTGTGCCCATCGATTGATTAGTTCCAGACAGTGTAACAACATTCAACCCTTTTACAGAATCGATTTTACTAATCGATTTGCTTGTAGATCTTCAAGGTTTTGTTGATTTCTTGAGTTCCAAGCAATGTTTCAGGCGTGTAGGATTGAACGGATTTTTCCTGAAATTTTCTCAATTCACACTGTTAGGTTTATTTTTACAGGTGTATGTTTGTCAAGAACTTCAAAAACGAGAGAACATATGTCTAACAAATAGCCATATTTCTAACAATGGTTATGTATGAAGCGTAAGTTTATGATGTTGTCTCTGTTAATTTCTGGACCCATACAACTGGAGAATGATATCGACGTATACTTGACTCCTCTAATCGAAGATTTAAAACATATGTGGGAGACATGTGTGGAAGTTTATGATGGGTATAAGAAAGAATGTTTCAATTTGAGGGCTATGTTGTTCGGCACAATTAATGATTTTCCAGAATATGGTAATTTATCAGGATATAGCATTAAAGGTCAGTGTGCATGTCCTATATGTGAAGAGAGTACAAAATTGGATGCGGTTGAAACATTGTAAGAAGAATGTGTTTCTTGGACATCGTAGATTTTTACCTTATAGTCATTAGTATCGTGGGTGGAGAAATGCATTTAATGGAAAATCAGAGGAAGATAAAGTTCCTTTAGCACCGACTGGATATCAAATACTTGAAAAAGTACAAGGTTTGACCAATAAATTTGGCAAATCTTTTGCGGGAGAGCTGGTCAAAACTGGGTGGAAGAAAAAGTCAATTTTCTTTGAATTGCCATATTGGAAGTCATTGTATATAAGACATTTCCTTGATGTGATGCATATTGAAAAAAATGTATTTGATAGTGTTATTGGTACGTTACTCAATGTTCCAGGAAAGTCTAAAGAAGGCATCAACGCAAGATTGGACTTGGTTGATATGGGAATAAGAAATGAATTGGCTCCAGTAAAGAAAGGAAATCGCACAAATCTACCTCCAGCCGCTCATACTCTATCTAGAAAGGAAAAAATTGTTTTATATAAATTTCTACACGAAGTTAAAGTTCTAGAAGGATACTCTTCGAACATTAAAAATTTGGTTTGTATGAAAGACCTCAAGTTAAAAGGTTTGAAGACCCATGATTGTCATATTCTAATGGAGCATTTGCTACCAATAGGTATACGTTCCATTTTACCTGAAAAAGTTCGACTAGCCTTGACTAGATTATGTTTCTTCTTCAGGGAAATTTGTAGTAAAGTGATCGACCCTCAGAAATTACCGACATTGCAGAGGGAAATTGTTGTTACTTTGTGTGAGCTTGAAATGTATTTCCCACCATCATTTTTTGATATAATGGTTCACCTTACTGTTCATTTGGTTAAGGAGACACAACTTTGTGGGCCAGCTTATATGAGATGGATGTATCCGATAGAACAATATATGAAAATATTAAAAGGGTACGTAAAAAGTAGAAGTCGACCAGAAGGTTGTATTGCTGAACGACACATTGTTGAAGAGGCTGCTGAATTTTGTACTGAATATCTATCCAATGTTGAATCCATAGGGCTTCCCATGTCTCGTCATTCGGGAAGAATATCAGGAGAAGGGATAATTGGAAGGGGACTGCTGACTATATCAAGGACATAATGGGAGCAGGCACAATTGTATGTTCTGCACAATGATGATGAGGTTCAACCGTATGTTACAATACACATGGATCAGTTATCTCGTTTGAACATGAATAGGAATCAAAATTGGATAACTCGAGAGCACAATCGAAGTTTTATAACATGGTTAAAAAATCACATAAAGTTAAAGTTTGATATAGACCTCGGATCAATTTCATAGAGATTGAGGTGGCTAGCAAATGGTCCGAGCTTACATGTCTTTTCTTACACTGGTTATGTTATTAACGGCTACACATTTTATACCAAAGAACAAGATGATCAGACCACTATGCAAAATAGTGGAGTCACTCTCGTAGCTGAACCGATGCCTGTCTCCAGTGCAAAAAACAAAAACCCAATATCGAGAGACATGGGAAGCCTAGTGTATATTGAATAGGTCACAAAAACTTAAGTTAGGATTCGTGTAATCTCGAATTATATATTAAGAGAGTTGAGAAAAAAAAAAGATTAAATAGTTATGATGCTCGGGGTGGACATAAATTTTGAAGACGAAATTTATTTAATGGATCAATATTTATTTTTGATACTTTATACTTGTATTACTCATAGTATATATTTTATTTATTTAATAATTTATTCTATATTTTTTATTTATTTAAATTAATGTGTTAATAGTGCAATTTGACCATACTCAGGTTTTTGAGATAAATGGTACTTGTAGTTGTTGTATGAAAAGCCTAGAGCATTGTCCATATGAAGTTGATGTATTAGTATAGGGTATTTGACCATGTAAGATTATAGTATTGTGAGTTTATATAATCGGGTACAATATGTTATAAAAAGTAGACGAAGTAGTTGAAGAATATGAGTTTATGTACCATACAATGGAAAAAACATATGATGGGTGACTTCTTGTTTACCAAGAGATGAATGAGATTTTTATATTTAGATTATAAAATAATCCTAAAATATTTTATTTTAGTATTATCAACAAATAGTCTATCATTACATTTTAAAGTGTGTAGTGAGTTAATCTTTCAAATATTAGTTAGCTTAAGATATTAAACTTGATAAGAATTATAAAAGCTTTGGTAATATATAATTCTTGTATTCGATAGGAACTAAGTTTAAATCTTAGAAATTCTAAAAATACATGGAGATGTTAAGTTAGATGATAACTCGTTCTTAATTTTGTTAAATTTTGAGGACGAAATTCTATTAAGAGAGGTAGAATTCTAACACCCTAAATTTATTGATATTATAAATTAGTGATATTTTCTTATATATGTGTTCATTGTGGTTTGATAAATTTTTTTACATTATTGTCTGTCTTTATAGTAATTTAACTTAAAACAATTCATAATTGTTATTAGACCTATATATTTTATTTAATATATATATATATATATAAAATAATATACACCAAATTTTGATTGCTATTATCTTAGGTCTCATATATTAATATTGTTGTTATCTGTACCTTTATTATTTAAATTAATTTTTATGTAAGTATACATATAAAATAACTATATTAATTATATAGTAAATATAATCATGATAATGATGCCATTCATAGTCATAAACGAAAGTAATGGACCTAAGTTAATTATGAATTTGTGATATACTATTTTGTAATCTAATAATAGCCTAAGTAATAACCTAACCGTTATTTTATTATCTTCCTATGCTAGCAGCGCAGCCACCACACATACACGACCTATGCGTTCTATGAGAGCTATTATTCAATTTGGCTTGTACACACCATAAGTCCATAACCAAGTTATCCTATATTCTTTTTTGTTTTTTTTATTATCATTTTGATTCTTTTTTAAACATATTGGTGTTGGTTGTTATGCCCTCTGTTTATTAAAAACTTATATGACAGTCCATAATTAATCAGGTTAATATATACAGTTTCTAAGTATTGAAATTAATATCGAAACCAACGTGATCAATATTATTCCAATTTCAACAGTTATGAATTCAAGGTCGTAGCAATATAAAGATTCACATACACACATTTAACATATCAATCAATACAGAATTTTGCTATCACATGCAATCAAGATTAATCATACAAGCAAAATTAAAATAAGAGAAAGGGATAGGAAATTGTGTACCACGATTTTTATACTGGTTCAGCCGTCTATCTGACGGCCTACGTCTAGTCCTGAAATTGAACGATTTAGGCCTTTTCAATAGAATCTTCTAGAGTGTTTTACAGATTGTCCAACACTCCCTGCCTATCTATCTTAAAACTCTCTCTCTCTCTCTCTCTCTCTCTCTCTTCTATTGTGCATCCACCGAGTCCCTCAAGTCAATCGGAAGACTCTTCCAAGATTTCGATGAAACTTCTTCTTGATAATCTCCCTTATCAACGAAGAAAGCTACCAATTTCTATACTGGATTTTTCTCAGTTCTTTCTTTACAAAAAACATTGTTACAGAAAAGATAAAATGTATACAAAAGTTGTCTCAATCACTACAATGTATCTCATTCAAGAAGTACTTTTCCAATTGAGTGTTTGTGAGATATTTCTTCTTCTCTCAAGTTGTCATTTTCAACTCTCTAAGATCATGAAGAGTATTTGGTTCAGGTCTGAAAAAGTAATATCAAAGGTTATTCAAAATATGAGCTAAAAGTTCTAAGAGAAAGTGATTGAAAAACGTTTATATAGTTTTTGAAAAACAACATATAAATCGATTTACCAATCGATTCATTAATGTATTAAAACAGGCTCAATCGATTTCCCAATCGATTATTGCGAATCTTATTTTTCTTGAATCTTGAAACTATATAAACTAATCGATTACTTAATCGATTATTTTAATGCACTTTTTAGAAAATAATATGCAGTTCATATTGGAATCGATTGCATAATCGATTAAAGGTGTTTTGTTCCAACAACGAGATCAAAACAATCGATTACTCAGTCGATTCATTAATTCACATAATCGATTCATTAATTTATATAATCGATTCATTAATTCATATAATCGATTTGGCCATAGGCTAAGTTTTCTCTATAACTTAACATTTTGTTCCAATCGATTTGCTAATCGATTTCACTGGTCACGGGGACTCAATTGTTTTCATCAAATCGATTTGCCAATCGATTTGGATTATTACAGAGAGTTAGCTTATTTCAAGCAAATCAATGTGCCAATCGATTATGTACTATGTTCCTGAAAAATGATTTACCAGTTGGTTCATTCAATCGATTGCTTAATCGATTGATACCAAACTTGTTACAAAAGAAATTTGTTTCAATGGATTGTCAAATCGATTGTGTTTATCACAGAACATGTTCCTTTTGAAATCTTATTTTCGAAATCGATTTACCAATCGATTAGCTTAATAAAATTCTTGGTTCTGTGGTTTTCACAATCGATGTGCTAATCGATTATTTTACTACCAGTTTAGTTCTAGATTTGAACAATCGATGTGCTAATCGATTATTCTAATTTTCAGCTTGGTTCTGTGATTTGAACAATAGATATGTCAATCGATTGGGTCACTAAAGGCTTTGTTTTGTGATTTCCAAAATCAACTTATCAATGGATGTGCCAATCGATTTGCCTAATCGATTGTTATAATCCCAGAGTACACATTTTCATACAACCCTTTACTGAATTGATTGTCTAATCGATTTTCTCAGTAATTCTTCCAACTTTGGTTGATTCCTTGAGTTTCAAGCTATTGTCTCAAGTGTGTAGGGTTGAGTTGTTGTTCCTGAAATTTTACTCAGTTTAAAATGTTAGTTTTATCAAATGATGTATGTTTGTCAATGATACCAAAATGGACTTATGTCTAACAATTGGAAATCATATTGTAGTCGAGAGTTGTCCTCATCTTTTCGTGACTTTTCCTGACTTCTTATTAGCGGAACCAAAATTAAGTGTCTCTATCTCTTTTTCTTTTCTTAGTTCTTTCTCAAAGAGCCACCACATGGCACAAAATCTTGGCTGCTCACACTTAATCAACCGTGGGATACGATTATGGCCTCAACTTTACCAATTTTGGTGGCGTTTTTCCTGGAAACCACCACTTTTCTCCCTTGGAGCAAATTGTTTTGATATTTTCCATCATCGATTTAGAAAAACATAAATCGATTTTGAATTCCTCCTGTTGTTATATTCATAAAACACTACTCATTCGCGTAACTTAACATAATTGACGTTGAAACCTAGACTATCGATGCTCTGACACGTCGATGGGACTTTTTGTTTATAAAAGTTAAAAGTTAACATCTTTTAACTCCGTTTAATTGAACAAATTATATATATATATATATATATATATATATATATATATATATAATTTCAAATTCTGTCTGTCAAATTTCGTGTTTAATATTTGTTTTCTATTTCACAAATTTTGTTTTATCTCACAAGTTTAGTTTGATTAATAAAAGCAATTCATCTTATTTAACTAATACAATTGTTCTATATATTTACATCGCTACTTTATATAAATAGATATGATTGTATATTATTTATTTAAAATAAAAATCTGTTAAAAACAAAATTAAAAATGTTTTCAAATTAAATTTAAAATTCAATTTTATATTTATAAATAAACTATGCTTCAGTTTTATAACCAATGGTTTTATTTGTTTGATAAGGTTAATTCTATTTTAATCATAATACACTTATTTATGTTTAATTTATACTATCTTAATTATTTAAATATGAAAATATAAAATTGTGCTTTAAAGTTCTAACTCTATTTAGGCTATACTGTTATTAATTTTTTTTAAGCTAAAGTGTTAAAACTATTATTGATTTTAATCATATAATTTTATTTATATAGGTGTATTTAATATATATATATATATATATATTAAATATGTTTTAGATTGTATATGACAAATCATTAGTAATTGATTTATATGGTTTTGTTCTTGTATATTTATTTAACTTTTATTGGTTATTGGTCGTCGGGTGGACAAAAAAGAAGATGTGAACCTGTTAAGTTGTTTCGATTTGTTGTGGTTGTTGAGATTATTATGTCTAGTGAAAGCTTCATTTGAGGTAACGAGTGAGAGGAGATTCAATTTTATGAGTATAAAATAGTGTGGGATGAACGGGAATACCGTAATTCTTAGATATTCATATGGGACTTACTATGTACGTCGAACCTTATTTGAGTAATAATAATTAATTAATTATATATGAAGTAATAATGATGACTAAAATATAATTTAGCAACCTATATAATTGTTATAAATTTATTTATATCAAGATTGCATGTTGTTTGATTTTATGAAATCGTATGCTAATTGTTATTGTATGAATGATATGTACTTGAGTATTTTTGTTTACTTGATTGAAATTGTGATATTACTTAAATGAACCACATGTTTGATTTCTTATTATATGATTGATAAGATTGGATTGTGTATTGTGAATAATGTAAATCATATATTTTAATTTTATTGTGATTGATTGATATACATATATAATGATGTAAATTCTAATGAATATTGTGAATTCAAAGTGAAACTTATTGAGTTGTGATGATCAAGTAAGTGTAAAATAGAAGTTGAAGATTTTGGAGTGTGAAATTGGTTTGTTTTAAACACATCATTTTTTAGCTATTTGATTATTGACATACCTTCATCCCGTGAGAAATTACTGCAAACTCATTCGTAACATCTTTATTTATCAAAACTATAGTGTGTGAAAACAAATTTTCCTTTCATAAAATTGTTCTAAATTTTTTGAAAATGACAATCACACTGAATTGAGCAAAACCAACTTGTTATTCAATAGTTTGATTCAAGTTCGTATATCGCGAGAGAATATTGCAAAAATTAAATCAAACCAAAAATGCTTATTTGTAATAGGTTTTGATTTTTTTATTTCTCTCTAAAATCGAACCAACGCATCAATTAGATTTGTTGAATAATTTTTAAAATTTTAATCAATTAAATTTAGTTAATTAATTAAATATGTTATAGGTTCAACAAAACACATTCTACAAAAAAAATAAGAATAAACAATATTGAGATGATTAAAGAGAAAGAAAAAGTTATGTAATTTGCAGTAATTAATAGTTTTATATAGTTTTTTTTTTGTAAATTGATAGTTTTAAC
>JBBPBT010000959.1:880375-912342 GCA_037974875.1 Cicer bijugum | reverse complement strand
AAAAGTGAGAGAGATGAGAAAAGTGAATAGAATAAAAAATAGTAAGATATGACAAAATCAAAAAGAAGATTATAAAAACTAAAAAATTTGTTCTATAGCGATAACAAGACATATTTAACCCTCGAAAAGATAGTGTTGTAAAATTAGATTGGAAGTAAGATGGTAATAGTGCTGGGCATTGAGTTTTATAGATATCTAATAGACAATCATCTCCCGCTTCATCTTTCTTTTTTTAAGGTTAAAATGCATATTTTGTCCTTTTAACTTTTAAAATTAGGCCATTATGGTCTCTATATATTAAAATAGCATTTTTTTACACCTTAACTTTAGCCTATTTTGTAAATTAGTGGACTCCCTTGATTTTGAAAAATTTAAACTGACATGGAACAATATTTTTTACCATCTAATACCATGTAAGATATTAATTACTTTAATATTATATTTTTATTTATTTGGTTTTATTACAATTTTAAATCTCTTATTTTCATATATTCTTTGTGTTGGTCTCCCATTTTAAAATTTATCAGTTTTGATATTTCCCTCAAATTTATGGACATAAAAATAGTGATGTGACATATTTTAATTGGTGTGGTATAAGATTTAATAATGTAGAAACATTCAGATCAATTAATTGTTTACTTGTAATTAATTAAAATAAAAAATAAATAATTTATGAAGTTGAAAATGAAGCTTTTAAGGTTTTGATTGCAATATTATAAGTATTGATCATTTCAAATTATTAGATTTTATATAAGAGATACTAAAACTGATGGATTTTAAAATGGAGAACTCATTTTAAAAAATATGTGAAAATAGAAGATTAAAACTGCAATTAAAACTATTTATTTATAACAACTAAAATTTTTAATGTATAACTGAAGAAAAAAATGAAGGATGGCAGAAGCATCATTAAGAATAAAAATGTTCTATTCGTAGAAGCATCTAAAGTTGTTATAGATTTTTTCTTCAACTTGATTTACTTGTCTATTGGTACCGTAGTACGGCTCCTAACAAAACACGACATGGTTGGTAGCTTAGGAAATCTCTAGCAAAGTGTTGAAAGTATAAGTTAGAAATACATGCTAGCGAACCAAAGAAAAGATGTTCTTCTAAATTTAATGGTTAAATTTCTAATAACTCTTCATCATATGTCTTTTAGTGTTTTTAATCTTATTTATCTTTTATTTATTAATTAATTTAAGTATTAATTTGATACACTTTGTTGATTTTAGTTCTTTGATTTAATAAAATGTTTATTTTTTTATTTCTTTGATTAAGTAGATGTTTTTCAAAGTTTTGTGTTGTTTCTTTGTTTTAGTGCAATGCTGAATTTTGATTAGAAATCAATATGACCTAAATGGAGTATTTCAGCAATATTTGGAGTTTTAGATGTCCAATTGGAGTTACACCAAGTGTAAATGAAAGATAAGATCCATAACTACAACTTTCATGAAGACACCGGAACATAATTAAGACTCAAAAGAGGAGAGAAATACAATATAGGTCAGACAACATATTTGTGCGCCTGAAGCGCAAAGACCTTTGCCTTGGGCGCATTTCGGCCATCCTGGATCTGTCTATTTGCGCTTGAAGCGCAAATTCCATGCCTAGGGCACGTGGCACGTGAATGAATGTTTAGAAATGCATTATTTATTTTTTCACTTTTTAGGGAACATTTTGGACTATTGGGAAGTTGGGAGACTTGGGTCCTAGCAGAGAAACTCAAAGACGAACGTTTATAACATCATTGGAGCAGTTTTATCAAGAATCATTCATGAAATATTCTTGTAATTCTTCTTTAATCTATATCTTTTATATCCCAGTCATGAGTAATTAATCCTTATTTGTTAGGGATGAGTGTAACAAGATAAAACCCTTATTTATCTGAATTGATTTCTAGTTATACGAATGAGTTTATGAAATTATTTTTTTCTCATCTTTGAGCTTAATGCTTTTTATTGCTTGATCAACATTAAAATGTTCTACAATTCTTATTTTGAAACGAAAGTGGACTTTACGAATGCTTGAGATGAGAAATTCATGAATTTGTAGTCTAGGGATAGGTGCAGGTCATGAAACCAATTAAATTAGTTGCAAAGGCAATAGTTTTAAAAGAGAACTCATGTACGGTAAGAATTAATTCTAATCTTAAATCCACTAATGAATTAGGGATTACTTTGGAATTAAAGGTTTTGTCACTAAGACATTAGAGCAAGAATAATAAAGAGAATTTGGTAATAATTAATAGTAAAATTCAGTAACTACGATCAAATTAGACACCAAGGTTGAATTTGAAGTGAAACTCATCCCTGACATTTTTCTTATTATAAATGATCAATTTTATTACTGTTGTTAATTTTAAATATTATGTCAATCAACTTGGGAACTTTTTGTTCAGTTTTAGTAATTAAATATAATTTGATAGTAAAACGCAATCCTTGAGTTCGACACTCGGTATAATCATTTTAATTATTACTTGCAACGATTCAGTACACTAGTTGAAACACTATCAAATTAAAGCATTAAGCATAGAGATGAGAAATTCATAAATTTGTAGTCTATTTTTCTTTAATTTTCTATTTTTATTTGTTGAACTTGCTAATGTCATGTGCTAGTGGTTTCTCGCTTCATTGTTTGAGATAATAGTTCTATGTAGAGCATGAAAGATTGTAATGATGATATTTGTAACACCCCGATTTTTTACAGGGTAAATGTATTTTTTTTCAAAAATCAACTAATGAAATATCAAAGTGTAACACAAACGACAATTGTCATAATTAATTACATCATAATTATAACAAACTGAAATAATTTTGAGGCGATAAACCAAAGTATCCAAATATAAAATACGTTAGGGCTATGAAACCTATTAGGCATCGCTCATACCCCTGGGGTATTCTCGACAGACACCTATACAAGTACTGCTCCAAGAAATACTAATCCCCCATGGTCACGTAAAAAAAAAATGGAACATGGATCCACCAAGACAGAAGTCATCTGACCGTATAAGTATAGTTACAGTCATCCCAAAATGAAATAAGTACAACCACCGAAAGAAAGATATCAAATCCCTATACAACAAAACAAAACTAATCTGATCATACTCTAGCAACTATAATAACATAGGTGACCTCCACACACTCCACAAGTCCCGTCTGACGCAACATCCATCTTCGAGGTAACCTCATCCTCATCAACATCCATAGACGGATCGCTTTATTCATAAGTCAGATCCAACCACGAGATAGGTGGCCTCGACGGCGTCGGGACCTCAAAACAGTCTGCTACTTTAGTGACAGTCGGTAAAGGATCATTCACTAGAAGAGGAAGCTCTGACTCGGCCCGCCTAGATGGCCTTACAATCTCTCGCTCTATCGGCATCGGCCCCTTGTTCTTTCTGTCAGTCCCTAGTCCAACCACTGTATCCTCAGCTCCCACGGCGACCTCTGCCTCCACTCTTACTGAGGAATCCTTCGCATCTTCCCAAGCTCCACTCATCCCAAGCACTAATCCGGAAGGTACCGGATAATCGATCTTCTCGCGAGTGAGTTCCACAAGAAATACTACCCCAACTTTCCTACTAGTCCTCACTACCCTCCTCGTATAAGTAGCCCTGCTTGAGATGGGTCATATACCCAAGCAGTCGGCGAGTCTCGATCAAGGAAGTCTAACGACGTCTACGTCATCAAGATAATAGTCGATGAAATGAACTCGGGTCTCATCTAAGGGCAAAGCCCAAATTTCCACAATAATTGTAAAGGGACACCAACCGAAATTAACAAATAACACTTAGCAAAATTCTTATATTTTCAAATGCTCAAAAGAACCTTTCGTCTTAGCATACTCCTCGAAAGGGTTTTCATATGTCCAAAAATGCATAAACAATGTTGAAAAATGAAGTTTTGACAAATTGCAATGTCATAACCGAATACAACTGAGAAAATGAATATTTGTAATTCTAAAATGGCTCTGAATCAATCAACACTTCAAACATTAATGTTATCAATTATGAACACTTAATTAACATCAAATTAATCTCCACAAATTCACACCTCAATTACACATCGAATATTCATTAAATCAACTATGAACACATAATTACATCAAAACTTAATCAACCCAACTTCACACCTCAAAGCAATTACGGCAAATCACAACAACAACCAAATATGTATATACAATCATCATAGTATAACAAACATAACTCGCATGTCAAACACTCTAATGCAATGCGTATATGCCAAAATGCATGATTCCAGAATTCTAAACCAAAACCCTCCTCGAAGGGCGCAAATCATAATTGTACAGCCTCTCACAGACCAGTATTAATTACCAAGGTGCAATCTCTCATGGATTAGCATGATTTACTAGTGTGCAGTCTCTCACAGACCAAAACAATTTACTAGCGTTCAGTCTCTCACAGACCAACACGACATACAAGAGTGCAGTCGCTCACAAACGAGCACAATTTTCTAGAGTGCAATCGCTCACAAATCAACACATTCTAGAGTGCAATCTCTCACAGATCAGCACAACACGACAATCCCTGCAAGGATAAGATGAACCAACAATTCACATGGCATCATCTCGTGGTCCATCATGGTCACCACCATCACCATGGCCCCATCGCGGTAACCATTTACTATGAAATGCATGAACACACTCTTACTCTTTTCACCACAATCATTAAGTAAATGCAACTATTAAAAGATTCCCCTTTTTTAATACTCATTTAACACTAATGATTTTTCAAATTCACCACGGAGCATACTCAAACACATCAAATTCAATCTCCACGATTTCACACCAAATTTACTCATAAATCGCCCATTTTCGAAACTCCACATTTTCACACATAACCCACCCAATTCATTTTCCATAAACCCATATAAATCACATCTCCAAAAATTGATAATAATCGTTATGAACACATAAATCACACCAACCGTAAATCTCCACAACCCACACCTCAAACACACATCAAATATTCATAATATCAATCATGAACACATAATCAAATTAAATTGAATTCTCCCCAAATTCAACATAAATCACCCATATTAATCTCCAAAATTTTCAAACATTAATCACCAAATTTAATCTCCAAAATTTTCAACCATAAATCACTATGTTCAATGTCCAAAATTTTCAAACATTAATCACCTATATTCAATCTCCAAAATTTTCAACCATAAATCACCACAAACCACATTAATATATCAGAGTTCTCCCCACCACTAACTCGGTGCCAACAGTCTCAATTCCTTTTCGAGACTTAAGGAGCTAACTACATAAACATGAACATTTATAACAATTTGTTCACAATAAAACAAATCCAAACACAATAAAATTCCCAAAATTAAATATTTCTCACACACCAAACTTTTAAAATCAAATGATCTATATTATTTACTTAAACTAAATAAAACAAATATTGACCAAATTTCACATACACATACTCGACCAAATTTTTTTTTAATTAATAAAATACTCTAAGTTTTTTTTTCTTTTTAAACTCAGTCCAAGAGTAATTAAAAGAGTAACATTGTAAACTCTAACTAATGTTAATTTCAATCTATCTATTTGCTCAAACTCTTTAACTTAGTTAAAATTTGAACTTTTTTACAACTTTAACAACTCTAAATTTTTCGTAAAATTTCAACTGTAGTTCAAACTAATTTATTTGAAAATAACTCTTTACGTTACTCAAACACATCAAATATAATCACTAAACATAAATCACATTAAAAAAAAATTCATAATATTAATTATGAACATACAATCCATACCCAACATTAATCACTACACAACACACCTCAAAGCAAACTAAATTCAATTTCAACAAATTCACAGATAAACTAATTAAATTCATTTTTCAAAAAATCAAACCTCAAATACATCAAATTTCTTTTCCACAAAATCACAAATAATGTCCTAAATGCAAACTAAAAGTTTGGAAGTAGCCCTTACCTCCGTTGTAGCTCTAACAAACGATTACGGCATTGCGAATAATTCCGGTAAAAACTTCTCTCACGTCGTCACTTCAAATGTTAGCTCACTAGCACCGTAGAGTGGCAAAGAGCAACTTTCCCTTCTGTCACTTCACGAAATAAAGCTTAAAAATCGAAAAAAAAGTGAGAGTTTGTGTTTTATAATTTTGAAACCACTAACAATGGTTTTTGGCAAACCAAGAAGAAAGAAAGGAGGAAAATGCTTGGCTAAGAGGAAAATGACTCTGATTTTTCTCTTTCCTTTCCTTATCCTTGCCTTTATATATATATATATATATTATAATTAAATCAATCCTACGAATATTTAAATACTCTTACACACATCACTTCACTGCTATCTCAATCTAATTTATTAAAAATATTTACTCTCATCACAACTCAATTGACAGGTAAAATTTTCAGCAACAAGAGATATTTTTAACAAAACTGCTCGATATTAAATTCTTCGTAACGTAAATAAATTATTCTTCGACAAATAATTTTAATCGGGTCTCAAAATGTATATTAAATATATATCAATATTAAACATATTATTAATTCTAATAGAATATATTTTTGATATTTAATTCACAAAATTAAATAAAATTGGCTAAATGCCTCAACAATTCAAAACAAAACACACTAAAATTTGCATAATTTAGAATTTAAAATCTAAGGGTCTTACATTATTCTACTTTAATTATATGAAGAGTGTGATACTTGTCTTATATTTGGTATATGTCAAATGATTGAGGGACAAATCTTGAGAGATACATTTTAAAAAAACACCCCCCCTCAGATGCGGCCTCTTAGGTGTGACTTTTGCGAAGAAGGACATAGGAATAAAACTTGTTTTGATGACTTTGTCGAACTAATAGAATATGAAAGAAAAAAAATTTATCAAAGAAAAAAAAAGAGTGTTATATTAAAAAGATCAATTGGGAACAAATTCTACCTCCTGCAATTCTATCCAAAGAATTAGATGACCAAGACTTTCACATTATGGAAATTTTGGTTGAATTCATGAAGAATAACATAGTTTCAATTGAAAGATTTGAAAGTCAATGTGAGAGGCTATTTGAGCAAGTGGTTAAGTTTGAGAAGATGGAGGAGAAGTTGAAGATCGAAAATACTTTCATTGTTGTGGCAGAAGAAGATAAGCAAGAGGAAAAGACAAACGAGGAAAAGAAAAAAAAAGATATTGATGAAGTTCGATATTCAATCTATGTCTTGTTCATCAATGTCCAATTGAGAAGGAAATGGAAGCAACATCATTTATTTCTCAAGTTCATGGAATTTCTACCAAACAAAAAGAAGATAAAGGATGATGTATTCTTCTTGTCATATATGTCACCATGACAATAGTTGAGGCGTCAAGCTAATGACTTTAAAGAAGCGCTTCGTGGGAGGCAACTCATAGGTAGAGGTAACATTTATTTTTGCAATCTTATCTTTTTTATTTGAATTCGTTTCTTTTTAATTGTGTGTAAACGTGTACTATGATGAATAATTTTTAATAAGTTGAAACTAGTCTAACACTATTCGTTTCAAATTTTGAAATTTAAACTCTATTTCTTTACTCATATCATTGCTCCATTTGACAAGTTTACTAATGCATAACGTGTTGATTACTCTTTGGTTGTAGAAACCTTGACATTCAAAAAAAAATTGAAGTGACATGTTTGGCATTATTTAGATAGTTCATACTCTCTCTTATTATCCTAGTTGTGAGCTTTTGGGCCTAAACACTTTAACTTTTGTTATGTAATTATCCAGACTGGTGAAGAGAATTTATGTACGGTAAGGCTTAATTCTAATCTTAAATCTACTAAGCAATTAGGGGTTACTTTGGAATTCAAGGTTTTATCACTAAGACATTAGGGCAAGAATAATAAAGAGAATTCGGTAATAATTAATAATGAAATTCAGTAACTACGATCAAATTAGACACCAAGGTTGGATTCGAAGAGAAACTCATCCCTAACATTTTTCTTATTATAAATGATCAATTTTATTACTGTTGTTAATTTTAAATATTGTGTCAATCAACTTGGGAACTTTTTGTTCAATTTTAGTAATTAAATATAATTTGATATTAAAATGCAATTCTTGAGTTCGATACTCGGTACTATCATTTTAATTATTACTTGCAACGATTCAGTACACTTGCTGAAACACTATCAAATTAAAGCATTAAGCATAGAGATGAGAAATTCATGAATTTCTAGTCTAGGGATAGATGCAGGTCATGAAACCAATTAAATTAGTTGCAAAGGCAATAGTTTAACAAGAGAATTCTTGTACGATAAGGCTTGATTCTAATCTTAAATCCATTAAAGAATCAGTTTTATCACTAAGATATTAGGGCAAGAATAATAAAGGGAATTCAGTAATAATACAATAAAGGAATTTAGTAATTAGGATCAAATTCGACACAAAGGTTGGATTTGAAGTGAAACTCATCCTTGACATTTTCCGTATTATAAAGGATCAATTTTATTATTTTTGTTAATTTTAAATATTATTTCAATCAATTTGGGAACTTTTTGTTCAATTTTTGTAATTAAATACAACTCGATAGTAAAATGCAATCCTTGAGTTCGACACTCAGTACTGCCATTTTAATTATTACTTGCAACGATTCAATACACTTGTTGAAACACTACCACTCTTCTACTGACATTGTTGGTGTTCTTCCATCAAACAACAAAGACGTTCAATACAACCTAGGAGATGGAAATATTTATTACACATGTCCTTTTTTTTTCCAATTTTTTTATTCAAAATTATAATTATAATAAATAAATAATAATCTAAAATTAAAGTAACATTCTACATGGCACTAGATAGTATAAAAATATTGGTACCACGTCCCATTGACTTGGTAAAACTCAAGGGTATCTACTAATTTGCAAAAGGAGAAAAAGTTTGGGGGCTAAAAGTGATCTTTTAAATATGGGGGCCAACATCAGCAAATTTAAAAAGTTGGGAGATCAAAAGTGCAATATAGGCTCTTTTGTTTAAAGTATAATGCTCCCTTATAATGAATTATTAGATCATTTTACACATATTAAAAAAAGTATATTAACAAAAGAGAGAATAAAGGCAGAATGGATGATATGGGATTAAAAATGATGTAAATAATATAATTTAAAAGGCACCACTTGAAAAAGTACATTGAAAATTGAAAAGGTCATTCATTTTAAACCAATATTTTTTTGCAAATGAGTCACTTATTGTGGAACAAGAAATAGTTGAGTTAGTTTGTTAGAGTTGAATAATGATTCAATTTGTTTGTTAGAATTGATTAGTTTCTCAACTACAGTTGGTTGCTCTATATATAATGAGCGTATATTTTTCATTATCTTTTTCAACATGATTTCTTTTGAGAATTTCCAGTCTTTTCTAAGCTCTCAAGTGTCCAAGATAATCTCCCATGCCCGGCTAGGAGAAATGAGTATTATTAGTTGGAACTATTGAAGCCTGGGTTACCAGCAAGTAGTTCTAATCTTAAGATCCTCGTAAAATCGTGTAAACAAGATACCTTATTTTTGTGCGACATGTAAGATTGTCGTAAACCAATAATGTCCTGGAGAAACCAGATTGATTATGAATAAACCAAATAGTTCTTGTTATTGATAATGTATGTAATTCAAGTAAAGTGTTAGTTGTTTGTGATAGCTAACTAACTGATCACTCAATTAGTTAGTTAGTTATTTCGTTAGAGGACAGTTAGAATGAACCATGTATAGATAACATATTCCATTCATTCAATAAACAAGTCCTATAACCCATATCCCATTCTACTTTTCTATTTTCTTGTACTTGAAGTAATAAGCTTGAAAGCTAACAATTGGTATCCATAGCAAGGTTCATTGGTCCAAATGAAAGAGTGATAAGCACAAGTGAATTGTGAGGATAAAAAACATGAGTGAAGTGAGGATGAGTTCAAGTGTAAAGAATGAAAATTTTCCAGCCCATATGCCACATTTTGATGGAAAAGATTAGGATAGATGGAGAGTGTAGATTCAAGCATTGTTTAGATTTCAAGAAGTGTTAGAAATCATAGAAAATGATTTTAAGGATCTGGGAGCCAATCCAATAGATCAACAAATATCAAGGTTTAAAGAAAACAAAAAGCAAGATTGCAATGCTACATTCATTCTTCATCAATGTCCTGATATTGTCAATTTTGACAAGATATGTGATGCAAGAAGTGCAAAAGAAGCATGGGGCATTCTTGATAAATGTTATGCAGGAGACCCCAAGGTCAAGAAGATGAAATTGCAGACTCTATAGAGATAATTTGAATTGCTGCAAATGGAGGAACAAGAGAAGGTTTCATATCTGATTTCAAGATTGAGGAGTATCATAAATCAAATGGCTGATTGTGATGAGAAGTTGATTGAACATAAATTGTGTGAGAAGATTTTGAGATCTTTACATCCCATGTTTAACTACATTGTATGTGCCATTAAATAAACCAAAGACATTTCCACATTGAATCTTGAAGAGTTGCAAGGAACTTTACAAGCAAGAGAGTTGAGAATTAAGGAAATAAGTAGACTTCAATCTGGGGATCAGAAAATAAGTGGAAGAAGAATAAATTCAAGAAATATGAGGATAAGTCAAAGTCTTCATAGTAAATCCAAAAAAAAAAGTCAAAGAACTTTGACAAGAAAAAAGTTCAATGTTACAATTGTGAGAAGTTTGGACGCTTTGCTGATGAATAGTAGTTTGGTAAAAGAAAGAAGAAAGAGAAAGATGGGGATGAGGCCCGTGCTACTCAAGAAGATGATTCAGACTCAGAAACAATCTTGTTGGTGGCTACCATAAACGAAGAACGTTCTTCACTAGACTTAGAAATAGTCTTGTTCATGGCTACCACAAACGAGGAATGTTCTTCGTCTAAATTTTGGTTTCTTGATACTAGATGCTCCAGTCACATGAAAAGTCGCAAAGAACGGTTGGTGGATATTGATGCAACAAGAAGGAGCAAGATTAGGTTTGTTGATGACATAACTTTTGAAGCTGAAGGAGCTGGCAACATGGTGATCAAAAGAAGATGTAACAAAACAGTGGTGATTGAAAATGTGATGTATGTGCCATAAATGAAAAGCAATTTGTTGAGCATAGGTCAGCTGATTCAAAAATGATTTCAAGTTATTATGAAGGATGATGCTTTAGAAATGTATGATAGGAAAAAGAATTTGATGCTAAAGGATCCTCTATCAAAGAAGATGGTTAGTGCCTTTCCTATGATTAATGTCCTTGAGAAGGTGTGTGTTGTATGTATGACAGGAAAACAATGAAGGAATTCCTTAAATCACAAGTGCAAGCAAGAGCGAATAATGTTCTTGAAGTGGTTCATATATAGTGACATATATGGACCATTTAAAGTGCAATCATTATGAGGTAATAAGTATTTCACGACATTTGTTGATGAATTTAGTAGAATGTTGTGGATTTATTTTATAAAGACCAATGATAAAGCATTTGAAATGTTCAAGAATTTAAAAGTGAAAGTTGAAAAATAAAGTGGGAAAACTATCAAAGGGCTAAGAACAGATGGAGGTGGCGAGTATACATCACAAGATTTTGAGGGTTTCTGTGTTAAGCATGGAATTGGACATGAAGTATTTTCCCTATACACACCTCACCATAATGGATTGGCTAAAAGAAGAAACAGAATCATCCTATACACAACTAGAAGTATGTTGATGGGAAAGGAATTGCCACACAAGTTTTGGGGTGAGGCTACATCAATTGCTCCATACATCTTAAATAAATGTCCAAACAAATAATCTACCAAATGGGGTTTGGAATGGAAGGAAACCAACAATATGGCACTTGAGAATATTTGGTACTCTATGTTTCAATGATGTGCCTGATCAGAAAAGAAGAAAGTTGCAGGACAAGAGTGAAGCCATGATCTTGGTTGGTATCATCCAACTGGAGCATGCAAACTATATGATCATATCAGAGGAAAGGTGGTAGTTAGCAGAGATGTAAAAATAATTGAGCAAAAGCAGTGGGGCTGGAAACAAAAAGCCAACAACAACCAACACTATAAGCATATTGCCAACAACCAACATTGGGACTGGGAACAAGTGACCAACAACACTAGCTATTCTACACATATTCCTTTATAAGTGCAAGATGATCATCAGACCAATAAAACAAATTAAAGAAAGAATAGAGTCAAATAGATCTCAAAGAGCAAGATAGTCACCAACACATTGAAGAGAATTTGAAGTATATAATGATAATGAAATTGACAGCAATGGAGCAATAACAGAAGAAAACAATGCAATTGAGAAAAATCAAACTTGGTATTTGACTGAATTACCTCCAAAACAGAAGTAGATTGGAGTAAGATGGGTCTACAAAGTCAAGCTGAATCCAAATGGAACAATTGTTAAATACAAAGCTAGATTGGTTTCCAAAGGATTCGTAAAAAGGGCAAGCATAGACTACTTCGAATTGTCTGCTCCAATGGCCAGGATTGAAAGAATCAGACTAGTAATAGCACTAGCATGTGCTAGAGGCTGGCTGATGTGCCAACTTGATGTCAAATCCGCATTTCTGAATGGATGGCTGGAAAAGGAAGTGTATGTCTCTCAACCACAAGGATTTGTGATTGAGGGAAAGGAAGATAAAATGTTCATATTGAGGAAAGCTTTATATTGATTGAAGCAAGCTCCAAGAGCATGAAACAAAAGAATTGATTCATTCTTCATTAACATTGGATTCATCAAATGCACAATGGAGTATGGAGTTTGTATGAAGCATTTCACACTGAATGGAGTGCCTGCAATGATTCTATTATGCCTATATGTTGATGACTTGTTGGTAATTGGGAGCAACAACAAGGCAATTGAAGAATTCAAAGAAACCATGAAAGACGAGTTTGAAATGATAGATTTGGGCAAACTAAGCTATTTACTGGGCATGGAGTTTACTAAGATAGAAGAAGGACTTCTGATGCACCAGAATGAATATGTCAAAGAAGTCTTAAGAATGTATAATATGGTCGGTTGTATTGTTGTTGTCACACCAATTGAATGCAATGCAAAGCTAGGAATAGAAACTGAAGAAGAGTTGGTTGATTCGACCTTGTTCAAGCAAGTTGTTGCCTCCATAAGATACTTGTGCAACACGAGACCTGACATTTGATATAGTGTGGGAGTAGTTAGTAGATTGATGGAGAATCCCATGCAATCTCATTGGATGGCAGCTAAGAGAATCGTGAGATATATTAAAGGCACATTGGATCACGAAATCTTATTTGCAACAAAAATAAATTAAGAAAATGAAAATTTGGTGGGGTATTATGATTCAGATTGGTATGGAGATAAGAGTGATAAAAGAAACACATGAAGTTATTTGATCAAGTTCATGAAAACTCAATTGGCATGGAGCTTAATGAAGTAGCAAGACATAACATTGTCATCATGTGAAGTTGAATACATTGTTGGCAGTTATGCAACCTGCCAAAAATTGTGGTAGGAATCATTGATAGCATAATTGAAGATTGAAGTGTGCAAACCAGTGTCATTGATGATTGACAATGTCTCAACCATAAATCTAGCAAAAAAAAAAAACCGTATGTCTCATGGAAGAAGCAAGCACATTGAGACTAGGTTTCTCTTCTTAAAGGTCAAGTTGGAAGATGCAAGCTAAAACTCATATATTATCAAACAGAGGTGCAATTGGCTGATATTATGACAAAAGTGTTGGGGACAATCATATTTGAAGAATTGAGAAGAATGTTAGGTGTAATATCATACTTGAATTAAGGGAAAGTGTTAGATTGTAATAAACCAAGAATGTTCTGGGGAAATCAGATTGATCTGAATAAACCAGATTGTTCTTGTTATTGATAATGTCTGTAATTCAATTAAAGTGTTAGTTGTTTGTGATAGTTAACAAACTAATTGCTCAATTAGATAGTTAGTTAGTTAGAGGACAGTTAGAATGAACCATGTATAAATAACTGTTGCGACCTAAAATTTCGAGTTTTCCTTAAATTCAATGGAGTCGCCACCAAAATTTATTTTAAATTGGAAAAATATTGGGAAACCCTTAAAAAATAATAAAAAATAAAACATGGTCTTTGAAACCAGATTTTGAGTTCGGGAGTCGATTATGCGTAGGGAAGCTTTTAAATCAATTGTATTTTGTTATTTAAAAAAAGTTAATTTTGACAAACATAACGAAAATTTGCTTGATTTGAATGATTATTTTAAAATATGAATTTTAAGACGATCGAATTGTACAACTCGGGTCTCAAAACTCAATGAGTAAAAAGATGTCACATCTCATTTAATCCTCTTAAGAATATTTTATTTTATTTTTAAATTAAGTTTCAAAACTAACAAAATTGTTTAATTTGTGTCTTAACAACTCCAAGATAAAAAAGACATGTAATTAATTAATTTAAAAAAAAATCGATTTTAGATCTATTTATTTATAAGAATAAATTTAGAGCTATCAAAATATATAACTTGTATTACGTAACTCTAGGATTAAAATATCATTTTTAATTAACTTTAAATAATTTTTATGATTAATTTGTTTATGATTTTTAGTTTATTAATTTATTTTGTGAATATGAGATTTAGAACCATCAAATTGTCACAATTTGTGTTTTAATAACTCAAAGATTAAAAAGATGTCATATCTAGTTAATCTTTAATGAAATATTTGTTATTATTTTATTTTTTTCAAAAAGTGATATTAAATATTAAACAAGTTTAAATAATTTTTTCGAAATAGAATTAGTAATAACCACAAGAATAAAATAGCAAAATGAAAAAATATATGGACTTTAACTTAATCTGAAAATACTTTGAAACTAATTACAAACGTAATTCTCTTTTAAACTACTTTTTTATTCAAAAAAAAATTTACTAAGTGAAAAAATAAAAATTATTTTAATATTAAATAACACCACCTAAAAAAAAGAAAAATCTATTATAATATGAGATAAACTATATTTACTGCCATTTAAATATATCCATAATTACTTACATTAATTAAAATTATTATAAAGATTTGGAAGAGAAATAAAAAGTCCATTGATCACACAGCTATTACTAAATAAATCTATTTTTAATAGGACTATTATTATTGTTGTTGTTATTATTATTATTATTATTATTATTATTAAATGTAATACAGTCTGGAGTGAAATACATAAAGCGTACACGATGCATTAGACAAAATTGCAAATTTCAAGCAACAGGCCAATTTCAAAAGGGCGTGAATATACATAAAGCCTATTACTATTAGGTATGATGCATCAGACAACAAATTTCAAGCAAACAAGAAAAAAAGGGCATAGCAAAACAATCACAGTAGCAACAAACTCCATATATCAGAAATTATTCACACAAAAAGAATGCTAACCACACATAATCTCAGCCAAAATTCATTCATATCTAACAAAGCTAAAATTTCAACCTTCAATATTATACAGCATTGAACAAAAAGGTAAAAGAATGAGAAAATACCCTTTTCGTCTGTTTTTGTTGGAATTGGCTTGAAGGCTATGGCTTATAGGAAGCTTGGCTTGAAGGCTATGGTTGATGAGAAGCTTGGCTTAAAGGCTATGGTTGATGAGAAGTAATCTGAATTCTTTCTATTTGTTATTCTTAGTGGTAACACTTTCTCTTTCTATTGTTTTTTAGAAACAGGAAAATGTAAGAAATAAAAATTTCCCAATTTTTATCTTGTGATTGCTTTTCTGATCTCCCCAAAATCTCTCCCTCTCTTTGATTTTTTGATCCAAATTTATAGCCTAAATCAGTGAATACTTATGTTCATTAGACAAAATCGAGCTCTAGATCTTGTACTGTTTCGCACTAATTTTAGCAGGATTTTACATTGTTTTTGTAACAACTTTTAAGCAAAGTATAATTAAGAAAATAGTTTTTATCTACCTTTTCTTTCTATTGGTTTATAGGATAGTTTATAGAAGGATGTTATAAAATGGAAAAAATAAACAAATGTACAAAGTGCAACAAATGCAAAGAAAATAAAAATGTGTGTTGATTTTGCTAAGGAAGTTGTGCTAGTGTTTGAGAGTGGCTGGATTGAGTGTTTGAGCAGATTGACAAAAAGCAACAAAAAGCATAACCATGTTGCAGATTGATGATAATTGGCTTCATAAAATAAAATGGACATATCAAAAATAAAATAAAACAGTAAAATAATAAAAACAATTAAATGGAATAAATAAATTGGTAGATCAAATTAATAAAATAAAAAAGAACTGTAAATAAAATGAATGAAAATTATTTCGTTTTAATTCACAACTTCCTTTTTTTTATATTATTTTATTTTTAATAGATATATACTCATATTTGAATTGTAAAATGATGATAATAATAAAATATTTATTAAACATATTATTATATGTTATTCTTATTATTATTCAAAAATGGTTTTTAATTATTCGGACAAAATTGAGGTATTACAGTTGCCCCTATTTAATTATATTTTACGTGGTAAAAGAATAATTAAATATAAGGACCTAAATTTTGTTCAAAGTGCAAAAGTAAATTAATTTCAAATGTAAGAGAAATAGTAAAATAATTTGACATAAAATAAAAAGTTGAGGATTTGCAAGATGAAAAAAAAAAATGTAAAATAATGTTGGTGATTGACAAAAATAAATAAATAAAAAATGGCTAATACCAATGGTGTAGGGACGTAAATAAAAAACATGATCGTCTTCGGATTGCTTACCGATGCATTGATCGATGTAGATAAAATGACCGTCTTCGGACTGATTATCGACGCGTAGATCGACGTAGATAAAATGATCGTCTTTGGATTGCTTACCGATGCGTTGATCGGTAAAATGATCGTCTTCGGATAGGTTACCGATGCTTTGATCGACATAAACAATGTGACCGATCGTCTTGGATTTGGTTACCGATGGGTTGATCGATAAAATGATGTGATAACATAAATAATATGATTGTCTTCAAAATTGATTACCGCATAGATCGATATAAAACTACAACCAAACATGAGTTTAAAGTGTATAATGTAAATAAAAGGAGATAAGTTTGTTTTATTTTTATTTTTAAAAGGGTATGTGGTAATTGCAATGCAAACGTAAAATGAATAATGTGATACAAAAGTTGTTGAATATAAATGAAATATATACATAAGATATGCATGATTAACTCATTATGCATGATATAAAGAGTTGTTGAGTATATGTAAAATATGAGTGAAGATGCATAAATCATGTGTGAGTTTTTTGAAAAAAATGTAAGATGCATGCAATGAAGATAAATTCCTTTTAATTAATTTTTTATATTGTTTTTTTTTTTTTTTGGTTCCCCGATTCTTATGCGACTTTATACACATATAAATTCAATGGATCAACGATAATAACAATCGTTCTTTACATGATGACTCTAGTATATCTTGTGTAATCACTTTTTTTCTTGAGGCCAATCAAATGTGCATTATTTAAAATATTTACCCTTCATTTTTTTATACACCCATATATCTCGAGCTCCCTTGTATATGTTTTCAAGCGTCAAAATATTTAAGATTTATTTATTTATATTTTCACATATTTGCAATTCCAATATTTGATATCGTAAAATAACATTTTAAAATACTAGAACAAATCAACGATAAAACTGAATTAATTTAAAAACAGAGTAAGGTACAACATCGAATGACAACATTGGAAAATGTATATTCGTTACATTGAAAACAAAACTAATGAGACAGGGATTACAATGTGGTGAATGTGTTTAGCTTTAGTTGGAGATATAACAAACGCTAGACATTCTTGTAACTTAGAACTTCTAAGAATAATAACTGCCCCAGCTTGAAATGTTTGATTTTTTTGTTATCCCTAACTTTTGCATGGACCGCTCTTCCAAGTTTTCAATCCATCGAGATGCTCTAATTTTTTCCTAGGTCGCCTTTTCAGGTTTTCAACTTAGCGAGCCCAAAATTGTTTGATATATATTTTTTTTATGCATTATATTTCTTGACTGCATCTGAGTTTACTGAAAGTGGAAGCTTATCTCCATCCATTTCTGCGAGTATCAGAGCTCCCCCAGAGAAAGTTTTTTTCACAACATATGGTCCTTCGTAGTTCGGAGTCCACTTTCCTTGAGAATCCTTTTTTATGGGCAATATTTTCTTTAACACTAAGTCTCCTTCTCGAAACTCTCGAGGACGAACTTTTTCTCATAGGCTTTTTTGAGTCTTTTCTGATATAGCTAACCATGATACAAAGCTATCATTCTTTTTTCTTCTATGAAATTCAATTGGTCATATCATGATTGAACCCACTATGCCTCCTCTAGTTTTTTTTCCATCAAGACTCTGATCGAGGGAATTTCAACTTCGATGGGAAGTACCGCTTCCATTCCATACACCAACGAGAAAGAAGTTGCCCCTATTGAGGTACGAACAGAGGTTCTATAGCCATGTAATGCAAACGGAAGCATTTCATGCCAATCCTTATATGTCCCCACCATTGTATGATCTTTTTGATATTTTTATTTGCTGCTTCTACAGCCCCATTCATTTTCGGACGATATGGAGAAGAATTATGGGGCTGAATTTTGAAATTATCACATTACTCTTTCATCATTTTGTTGTTCAGATTAGTCGCGTTGTTAGTGATTATCTTATTTGGCAAGCCATATCGACAAATTAATTCTTTTTTGATGAATTTGACAACCACACTTCTCGTCACATTGGCATAAGAAGCAGCTTCAACCCATTTTGTGAAATAATCAATAGCTACGAGGATAAATTGGTGCCCATTTGAAGCCTTAGGCTCGATGAGTCCAATAACATTCATTCCCCACATTGAAAATGGCCATGGTGATGTTAAAACATTCAAAGAAGTGGGTGGTACAAGTACTTTTTCAGCATAGATTTGACATTTATGACACTTCTTTACGTGACTAAAGCAATCAGACTCCATGGTCAACCAATGGTAGCCAGCCCTTAAGATTTTTCTTGCCATTGCGTGCCCAT
This sequence comes from Cicer bijugum, assembly GCA_037974875.1. Lineage (NCBI taxonomy): Eukaryota > Viridiplantae > Streptophyta > Magnoliopsida > Fabales > Fabaceae > Cicer > Cicer bijugum. The sequence continues at coordinate 893,323 of JBBPBT010000959.1, read as the reverse complement.
TTCCATGAGTTCCAAAAGAACCTTCGTGAACCTCTTGGATGATTTTCTATGCTTCTACTTTATCCACACATCTGAGGAGAACCATATCATGATTTCTCTTATAAAGCATATCCCCATTTAAGATGAAGTTCATTGACAATCTCCTTAAAACTCTTTTGTCGTTCTCTGAAATACCCAATGGATATTCTTTATTCTTAACATATGATTAGATATCATAAAACCACGGCTTGCCATCAAACTCTTCTTCTATTGATAAGCAATATGCAGGTTTATCTTTTTGTTGAATTTTTATGATCGGTACGTCTTGATTAGTGGTTATTTTGAACATTGACGACAAAGTGGCCAAGGCGTCAGCTAACTGGTTTTTTTCTCGAGGGATATGGTGAAAAGTAATATTCTCGAAGTGTTCTGTCAATTCTCTGATATGGGTGTGATACGGAATCAATTTTGAATCTCGCGTTTCCCACTCTCCTTTCGTCTGATGGATGACCAACAATGAGTCTCCATATACCTCAAGAAATTTTACATTTGATTCGATAGTTGCTTTAATGCCCATAACACATGCCTCATATTCTGCAATATTGTTTGTACAATCAAAACACAACCTGGCCGTAAATGGAGTAAACTGGTTCTCTAGGGAAGTCAAAATGGCTCCAATTCCATGCCCCAACGCATTAGAGGCACCATCAAACACCAACGTCCACTTTTCTTTATCAGATGATTATGTCTCTTCAAATAAAGTCATTATGCCTTCATTGAGGAATTCACATTGCATTGATTGATAATCTTCTACCGATTGTTGGGCCAAATACTCTGCTAGTGCGCTTCCTTTGATAGATTTTTGTGTAACATATACCAAATCGTATTCTGATAACATCTGCCAACGGGCAATCCTTCTAGTAAGAGCAGGTTTCTCCAAGATGTACTTAATTGGGTCCATTTTAGACACCAACCAAGTTGTATGACATAACATGTATTGCCTCAACCAACGAGTAGCCCATGCCAATGCACAACATGTTCGTTCAAGTAGCGAATACCTTGTTTCACAACTGGTGAACTTTTTGCTCAAATAATAAATAGCTTTCTCTTTCCAACCAGATCCATCATGCTGCCTCAGTATGCAACCCATTGACTCATCAAGTACTGTTAAATACATAATAAGCGGTTTCCCAGGAACAGGAGGTGCTAAGACGAGAGGTTTTGATAAGTACTGCTTAACCTTTTCGAAAGCTTTTTGACAATTTTCGTTCCATTCAACCTTTTTGTCTTTGCGCAACAATTTGAAAATGGGCTCACATGTAGCGGTGAGATGCGATATAAACCTCACAATGAAATTCAATCTACCCAAAAGGCCACGAACTTCTTTGTTCGTGCGTGGAGCTGGCATTTCTTGTATTGCTCTTACATTATCTGGGTCCACTTCTATCCCTTTTTGACTAAGGATAAACCCAAGTAATTTGCCTGATCTTACACCAAAAATGCATTTAGCAAGGTTTAAACTAAGTTTGAACTTCCTTAGTCGCTCAAACAACTTTTGAAGGTTAACAACATGATCTTCTTCGGTCCGAGATTTGGCAATCATATCATCCACGTAAACCTCTATTTTCTTATGCATCATGTCATGAAACAAAGTTACCATTGCTCTTTCATAGGTCGCCCCGGCATTCTTCAACCCAAATGGCATCACTTTATAACAAAAAGTTCCCCATTGTGTGATGAATGTAGTTTTCTCCATATCATCAGGAGCCATCTTGAATTGATTATACCCTGAGAAACCATTCATAAAGGAGAAAATAGAGTATTGAGCAGTGCTGTCTACCAGGACATCAAAATGAGGCAGAGGAAAATCATCTTTAGGACTAGATTTATTTAAATCCCGATAGTCAACACACATTCGAACCTTTCCATCCTTTTTTTGGAACTAGTACAATATGAGCCACCCATTGAGGATACTTTGCTACTGCTAAGAAACCAACATCAAATTGCTTTTTGACCTCTTCTCTAATTTTAAGTGACATATCAGGTCTCATCCTCCTTAATTTTTGTTTAATTGGAGCAAATTCAAGCTTGAGTGGTAGCTTGTGTTCAACTATGTTAGTATCTAGCCCAGACATATCCTGATATGACCATGCAAAGACATCCACATAATCAAATAAGAGTTTAACCAACTTTTCTCATTCACTTTCTTTCATAGACATACAAATTTTAACTTCTTTCTTATCATATTCATTCCCTAAGTTGATCACTTCAACAGGTTCTTGATAGGGTTGGATTATCTTAGCTTCCTGTTTGAATAAGCTTTCTAGTTCTGGGTGAGGCTCATAGTCATCTTCACAATCCTCATTAGCGTGGTTAATTAGACGTTCAAAATTACAAGAAAGGGTTCTAGTGCTGTCATTTTCAACATATTCATTTTCGACTCTGCAATGTTTAAATCAAGAAGAAAAGGAAAAAAATATATGAATATGGATTGCCAAAAAAAAGAAGAGAAAAAAGATAAACCAGTTGGAGAATTCAAAAATGCATTTATTGATAATAAGTGCGGAATTCAAATACATATGCCCTAATTAATTATCTTTATAGCCTTGGGCATAGCAAAAGGAGTTAAAAAAATACATAATTACTTTGAACATGAATTAACAAACATGGGAAACTCGAGGATCTTCCAATTGTTGAGACTAGTGTTTGGAGGACAATGGTACACTAGCTTGAGGGTGTCATCATCAACATGATCCTCTTCTGTAACAGCCACTTGATGAGCATATATTATTCCGGCGCTTTAAAAAGTTTGGCGAATGTCACAAATAGGAATCTTCTGTGAATTCGGTATTCAGTTTTCTCTTCTTCCCTTCGTAGCCTTCTCTTTATCAGCTTGAGTAGGTACATATCCCAACCCGTACCTATTGTTCTTTTCTGGTATTTCTATCAACTTCCCCAAATTAACAAAAACTCCTCCTTCCAACATGGATTTGGTAGACTTCAATGATGTGGTAGATAGTTTTGGTTCTTTTAAACGATATTCTTCACCCATGAAGACGACATTGGCAATTTCTAATGCTTGAAAGGAAGTCTCCATGGCTTCCTCCGTGTTTTCAATGTAGCCTGTAGAAGATAAATGAATTACTGTCATATCTTCTTCCCCATATATTATTACCAGCTTATTGTTCACTATAAACTTTAGCTTTTGATGGAGGGTGGATGTCACTGCTCCAATAGCATGAATCCATGGTCTCCCTAAAAGATAATTGTATGCCGATTTAATATCCATTACTTGGAAGGTTATCCCAAAGATCTATGGTCTGATTTGAATTGGCAGGTCAATCTCACAAACAACTTGTCTTCTAGATCCATCAAACCCTTTCACCACCAAAGCACTAGGCTTCAAACAGGCTCCCTCAACAAATAGTTTTGACAATGTTGATTTAGGCATGACATTTAATGATGAACCATTATCTACTAGCACTCGTGCAAGAATATGATCGTGACACCTCACAGAGATATACAGTGCTTTATTATGCTCTGTCCTTTCAGCTGGTAATTCATTATCGCTAAAACTCAAACAACTACTAGCAGTGATGTTACCGACAACTCCATCAAACTGATCGACAGTGATATTGTGAGTAACATGGGCTTCATTTAAAACTTTCATCAGTGTTCTTCTATGTGCTTTAGAGTTTAATAACAAGGAGATAACTGATATCTTGGATGGGGTTTGATTTAGCTGATCCACCACCTTATATTCACTTTGCTTGATAAACTTCAAAAATTCATTAGCTTCTTCTTCAGACACCATCTTTTTACTAGTATCTTGTCCTTTTATGGCATGATACAGATCTTTTTTCCCTTTTTCTCCATTAATCTCCTTTTTCCTAAGTTGTTAAGGAGTGTATACTCGACCACTCTGAGTCATTCCACCAATCCCTGAGATGTTAGTGACATCAGTTCCTTTAGGTTCACAACCATCACTTGGTTGATGATTGACCAAGTGGGATGTGACTTCGTATTTCCACGGTACCGCCTTGGTATTTCTGTAAGGAAAAGGGATTGGTGGTTGCACAATTATTGCATTTGACTTGCTAGAATTTGGATTAAGATTCTCTTTTTTGTAAAGAATTTCCAATGGTTTTGGGAAAGACATATTACTTTCCACACACGACCCCATGGTGAACACATGACCATCTATTGCATATTGGTCTATCTCATCTTTAATGACATTGAGAGAGGCATCCCCGTGGCCTAGCAAAGGATTACTCCCTATGTTGGGACCGTCTTCTTTGAAGGTAAGCCATTTTGCATTAATCAATTCTTGCACTTTAGATTTTAGGGTTTGACAATCTTCAATTAAATGCCCAACGGCTCTTGCATGATATTCACATTTGGAATTTGGATTATACCATTTTGGAAATGGTGGTTCAAGAGGTTTCATTGGTCTTATGACTACCATTGAATTTTGAAGTAAATGGGGCAACAATTGGCTATACGTGACATGAATTGGATCAAAATGCGTTATCCTTTTTTCTCGATTGACAGGTGGTCTGTAGTGATTGGGTTCTGGTTCCATTGATTTTGTTGGGAAAATGTGGTAGATGGTGGTTGATAAAAAGGTGGTCTTGAAGGGTAATATTGAGGTTATGGAACTTGTGTAGTTGCGGCCACATATGGATAAGGGATGTAAGGAGTTTGTGGCATCGGGGGCTGGAAATTTGGGGGTCGATAAGAATTGATGGGTGCAAAAATAGGAGACTCTATGGTTTACCATTACAGCATTGGCATCCCCCTCTCTGTTTTTTGTGAATGTCGGTTGGGGTTGTTTCACGTTAGTTCCTGCATAGGCGATCTTGCCACTCCTCATCCCACTTTATATCCTTTCTCCTATCATGACAAGGTCAAAAAAGTTATATGATATACTCCCAATCATCTTTTCATAAAAAGGCGAATGGAGAGTATCCATAAACATACCCACCATTTCTCTTTCAGATAATAGAGGTTCTACTTGTGATGCCATTTTCCTCCACCGTTGTGCGCATTCTTTGAAAGCTTCGTTGTCCTTTTTCAAGGAATTTTGCAATTGCATCCTATCAGGGGCCATGTCAACGTTATACCTGTATTGCTTCAAAAAGGCATCAGCTAGGTCTTTCCATGAATGAATTTGATTTTACTCAAGATGCATATACCAACTTAACGATGTCCCACTCAGACCGTCATGGAAAAAGTGAATGAGAAGTTTATCGTTATGAGCATGAGATGCCATTTTTCTGCAATACATAGTTAGATGATTTTTAGGACATGTGTTGCCCTTGTATTTTTCAAAGTCAGGAACCTTGAATTTGGGAGGGATAGTCACATCAGGAACCAAGCACATATCGAAAGCTTCAAGGCCTTAAACATTGTACCCCTCAATTGCTTTTATTCTCTCTTCCAAGACGTGGAATTTTTCCTTTGATTGTGTATCATCCCCAATGTGAGGTTGATGCCAATTCCAATTAGCATCGAAATTGGGTACTTGAGGTGCAATATATGGAGTATTTTCCGAGGGTAGAGTGTTTTGGGGTGGTAGATATCCCAGAGGAGATGGAACTTGTGATTGGCTTGGGTTTTGGGGGTTAATAGTTAAGTGGTTTTAGTTGTTTTCCATGGGGTTGACGACTAAAGGTGGAGTATAACCGGGTGTAAGATCGTATATAGGAAATTGCATAGTGCATAGTTGTTGTACGAGGTTGTTGGATAGTCGGTGTAAAGCCTGGTAGGTGAGAAGGACTGGTTTGTTGTTCTTCATTTACAACCGGAGGATTCTCATCTATATTCCCCTTCCTTGACAAAGCCTGTATAGCTTCTAAGATTTGATCAACTTTGTCCTTTAATTGGTTGATATCCATTCTCATCACCTCTTCATTTTGCTCAAGTTCTTCCATGATCTTTGAGTTTGCACGTGTCCGATAAGGATGTTGGGGAAACAGCTTTATTGATTTTTTCTGATTTTTTTTTAAAAAACAATAAAAAAATTTATGAGTATGTACTAAACATGAATGGAATGCAATTATTATCTCCTTTTTTATTTGGATGTTGGGAAATCATAAATTTTAATAAAATGAATTATTAGTGAAGAAGAAATATGGGAATCGGTAAACAAAACAGCAAATCCTTCATTGATGAGAAAAAAGTACATTGCATTTAAATTAATAACTACATTGACTATGATATTTCAATCATCTCTTTCAAATAGGACAACCAATCCTTTCCTCCAATTCTTCTACCAAATGTTTGCAATATTCAATGAACTTGTAAACCTTGATTGGAGTATTGAGTAGGTGCATGATTGCATCAATCTCTCTTAATTGTTTTGGAATTTTTATGATTGTCTGATTAGCTAGCATTGCCAATTTTGAAAAGCAATCTTTCCAATGCTTTTCTTTATCTTCCAACTAAACATGAATGGAATGCAATTATTATCTCCATTTTTATTTGGATGTTGGGAAATCATAAATTTTATTAAAATGAATTATTAGTGAAGAAGAAATATGGGAATCGGTAAACAAAACAACAAATCCTTCATTGATGAGAAAAAAGTACATTGCATTTAAATTAAAAACTACATTGACTATGGTATTTCAGTCATCTCTTTCAAATATGACAACCAATCCTTTCCTCCAATTCTTCTACCAAATGTTTGCAATATTCAATGAACTTGTAAACCTTGATTGGAGTATTGAGTGGGTGCATGATTGCATCAATCTCTCTTAAGTGTTTTGGAATTTTTATGATTGTCTGATTAGCTAGCATTGTCAATTTTGAAAAGCAATCTTTCCAATGCTTTTCTTTATCTTCCAACTCTTTATAAATATCTTGATTCTTCAATTGTCCAAGCAACACCATGAAACACTCCTCCCAATATATTGTTTCATCCTTCAAGTCATTATAGATCTTGTCTTGATAATCAATGTAATTCTTCAACTCACTAGAAGTTCCCATTTCTGTTTTTAGTGCATCTTGGTGTTTTGAGAGTAATTCTTCAATCTCTTCCTTCTGTTGCCTCTCATTCCTTATTTGACTCTCGTATTTAGTTACCATTTCTTTCATTTGTTTCTTTAAATCTTCAAACTCTTTTTTATCTTCTTCTCAGAGCTTGTTGATTTTGTCCATAACTGCTTCCACATATATAGGCTTCTTCAATAGCTGCATTCTTTTCTTCCTTTCGCGCATCTAACTCTTCATTTGCACCTCTCAAACAATTTTTTATGTCAAGTTTATTTTCTTTTTCAATTTTCGACCTCTTGTTGCTTCTTTTAATAAGCTGACTTTTACATGTGTTTTCTGATCGTAAGTTCTCGTTTTCTTGGGAGACTTTTTCTAACTTTGCTTGTACCTCTTTTTTCTCCTCTTTAGATTTTAACAATGATGCTTTGAGATCTTCTATTTCCTCCTTTGTAACAAAGTCAGGTTCAAACATTTCCTGATCATTTGAGGGTGTACTGTGGAAAGGCAACTTGATTTCTTGGACTCGCTTCTTTATCCATTGTTGATAAGGTTCTTTTGTGCTACAACTTCTACATCCGAGTGTTTTTCCTTTTCTGATGATCAATTCCCAAGCTCGACTTATCCTTCTCAACATTGGTGGGTCTACTATACCCGTATTGTGCAAAACAAAAGCTTCCAATGACTTGTCATTTGGTTTGTCCAACATGGGGTAGCCAAGTTGTCTCAGAGCTACCATTGGATTGTAATTAATACATCCCTTTGTTCCCATGAGAGGTACATTTGGAAAATCTCCGCATTGACATATTACCTGTTCCATCCCTTGTTCTCAATAGTACCATGAAATTGTATCCCTGGTAAGGCTAGCTATACTCTGAGCCCATTGACGATTACTCTTAACCTCAACATGATATCCTTTCTTGAACATGTGAGACACAAACCAAGTATACAACACTGGAACACAACACAAAATTGTTCTCCCCTTCTTCTCATGTCGCATGTGCAGAGAATAGTATACATCAGATAGAATCGCGGGAACTGGGTTTTGTTTATGTTTGTTAAAAGCTAAGAAGACATTTATGGCATCAAAATCTACAAAGTTATCAAGGTTTGGAAATAAAACAATACCATAGATAATGAGGGCCAAAACATCTATAAAAGTACTCCATTCTTTTTTATCAGCTAAATCTTTGCACTTTTGCTCTAGATATTTTCTTGAAAACCCATGAATAGCCCCTTTTTCCTCTTTTGTACTTGCCAACTCTCTTATGTCGATCTTCAAGACTTCAGCAATTGTGTCCAACTTCGGTGGTTGCCCAGTATATTGATAAGGATTTCCTCTCTCTAGGGAGAAACCCAATATTCGTTCAAATTCCTCTAATGTCGAGGCCAACTGAAAATCTTGAAATGTGAAACACCTTTAGAGAGGATCGTAATACTGAGCCAATGTCGTGAGGGCCCTTGTTTGCACATTTACTGCCAAGAGATTTAGGATTTTCCCATATTTGTGAAAGAAACTATCACGTTGTATAGTTTTCATTTGATTGCTGATGTGTCTTAAACTTTTCAAATCAGGTTGCTTGAACTTTAAAAGTAAGGTTTTTCTTTTTTCCGGTCCCATTGTCCACTTAAATAACACGTGACTAAGATTTGTATGATTCCCCAAAAATCTTGAAAATTTATGCAAAATGCTATTATGTTTTATTTTTCCTTAGAAAAAGAGAAAATGTCATGAGATATGAATGAGACTAATATATATATATATATATATATATATATATATATATATATATATATATATATATACTCTTGAATATATGAGATAATTTTTGGTTTTTATGGATATTCTTATAATGAAAGGATTTATTGGCCTATGTAATGAAATTCTCACAAGGGAGGCTCTATGGTTCTAAACATGGTTCCTAGAGCCAATAATCCTATTTTGGAATATTGTCAACAACAATAGGTAAATTATTTGGAGTGACAATAATGTCAACATAATCAAACTCTAGGTGAGATCTTCATGTTAGCCAAATAGGATGTACATCCAGAAGGCTATCACTACGCAATCTCAAATCTAAACTTAAATTTTGTTCAAACTTGGGTGTAAGGTTACACTCATAAGTGTGTGTCTTAATAAAAGTGTAGGTGTTGAATAAGCATAATTCAATAAATCCATAATACTAACTAAATACTAACTAAACATATATACATCTACAAAATAAATAGATAAATAAAATAAAATAAAAATGATCTACTAGCTTAAAAGAATATTATAATGTCAACAAATACTTATTAAAAAAAATAGTAAACACATAAAGCAAATGAAAATGAAAATAAATAAAAACAAACAAATATAGAAAAAGTTTAAAAAAAAATTATGCACAATTAATTTGTTAGACTTGACTCTTTAAATGTCCCCAGTGGAGTCGCCAGCTGTCGCGGCCTAAAATTTCGAGTTTTTCTCGAATTCAATGGAGTCGCCACCAAAATTTATTTTAAATTGGGAAAATATTGGGAAACCCTTAAAAAGTAATAAAATAAAGTAATGGTTTTTGATACCAGATTTTGAGTTCGGGAGTCGATTATGCGTAGGGAAGATATTAGCACCCTACGACATCCGTTAAAATACGGTCACCTATAATTAATTGTGCGAAATTATATCAGCTTAAATATACTTATTTTTGTTTATTATTAAATATGAATATACATTATTTTTTATAAATGTGATTTTTGAGATAAAAGTGTGTTAAAAAAAAGTTTTTATTATTGTGCTTGACAAGAGTGTGATCTTGCTCCTAAGTATCTCCCGGTGCGATGGAGAAATCAAAACTAGGTAATTCTTGGTAGAAAATATAGATGTATTGATTGCTTTTAAATAAATTGTATTTTGTTATTTAAAAAAGTTAATTTTGACAAACATAACGAAAATTTGCTTGATTTGAATAATTATTTTAAAATATGAATTTCAAGACGATCGAATTGTACAACTCGGGTCTCAAAACTCAAGGCGTAATAGGATGTCACATCTAATTTAATCCTCTTAAGAATATTTTATTTTATTTTTAAATTAAGTTTCAAAACTAACAAAATAGTTTAATTTGTGCCTTAACAACTCCAAGATTAAAAAGACATATAATTAATTAAATTTAAAAAAAGATCGATTTTAGATCTATTTATTTATAAGAATAAATTTTAGAGCTATCGAAATATATAACTTGTATTACGTAACTCTGAGATTAAAATATCATTTTTAATTAACTTTAAATAATTTTTATGATTAATTTGTTTATGATTTTTAGTTTATTAATTTATTTTTTGAATATAAGATTTAGAACTATCAAATTGTCACAATTTGTGTTCTAAAAAGATGTCACATCTAGTTAATTTTTAATGAAATATTTGTTATTATTTTATTTTTTAAAAAAATGATATTAAATATTAAACAAGTCTAAATGATTTTTTTGAAATAGAATTAGTAATAACCACGAGAATAAAATAGCAAAATGAAAAAATATATGGACTTTAACTTAATCTGAAGATACTTTGAAACTAATTACAAATGTAATTCTCTTTTAAACTATTTTTTAAAAAAATAAATTTAATAAGTGAAAACATAAAAATTATTTTAATATTAAATAACACCACCTAAAAAAAAGAAAAATCTATTATAATATGAGATAAACTATATTTACTGCCATTTAAATATATCCATAATTATTTACATTAATTAAAATTATTATAATTAAATGAAATAAATATCATAAAGATTTGGAAGAGAAATAAAAAGTCCATTGATCACACAGCTATTACTAAATAAATCTATTTTTAATAGGACTATTATTATTGTTGTTGTAATTATTATTATTATTATTATTATTATTATTATTATTAAATGTAATACAGTTTGGAGTGAAATACATAAAGCCTACACGATGCATCAGACAAAATTGCAAATTTCAAGCAACAGGCCAATTTCAAAAGGGCGTGAATATACGTAAAGCCTATTACTATTAGGTACGATGCATCAGACAACAAATTTCAAGCAAAGAAGAAAACAAGGGCTTAGCAAAACAATCACAGTAGCAACAAACTCCATATATCAGAAATTATTCACAAAAAAAGAATGCTAACCACACATAATCTCAGCCAAAATTCATTCATATCAAACAAAGCCAAAATTTCAACTTTTAGTATTATACAACTTTGATCAAAATAGGTAAAAGAATGAAAAAATACCATTTTCGTCAGTTTTTGTTGGAATTGGCTTAAAGGCTATAGTTGATAGGAAGCTTGGCTTGAAGGCTATGGGGTTGATGAGAAGCTTGGCTTAAAGGCTATGGTTGATGAGAAGTAATCTGATTGTAGATCTTCTTTCTATTTGTTATTCTTAGTGGTAACACTATCTCTTTCTATTGTTTTTTAGAAACAGAAAAAAGTAAGAAATAAAAATTTCCCAATTTTTATTTGTGATTGCTTTTCTGATCTCCCCAAAATCTCTCCATCTCTTTGATTTTTTTATCCCAATTTATAGTCTAAATCAGTGAATACTTATATGTTCATTAGACAAAATCGAGCTCTAGATCTTGTACTATTTCGCACTAATTTTAGCTGGATTTTACATTGTTTTTGTAACAATTTTTAAGCAAATTATAATTAAGGAAATAGTTTTTATCTACCTTTTCTTTTTGTTGGTTTATAGGATGTTTATGGAAGGATGCTTATGGAAGGATGTTATAAAATAAAGAAAATAAAAGAATGTACAGAAGTGAAACAAATGCAAAGAAAATAAAAATGTGTGTTGATTTTGCTAAAGAAGTTGTGCTAGTGTTTGAGTGTTTGAGAGTGGCTGGATTGAGTGTTTGAGCAGATTGACAAAAAGCAACAAAAAGCATAACCATGTTGCAGATTGATGGTAATTGACTTCATAAAATAAAATGGACATATCAAAAATAAAATAAAACAGTAAAATAATAAAATAATAATAAAAAAAACAATTAAATGGAATAAATAAATTGGCAGATCAAATTAATAAAATAAAATAGATCTGTAAAGAAAATGAATGAAAATTATTTCATTTTCATTCACAACTTCCTTTTTTATTTTATTTTATATTATTTTATTTTTAATAGATACTCATATTTGAGTTGTAAAATGATGATAATTGTAAAATATTTATTAAACATATTATTATATGTTATTCTTATTATTATTTAAAAATGATTTTTAATTATTTAAACAAAATTGAGGTATTACAATAACATATTTTATTCATTTAATAAACAAATCCTACAACTCATATCTCATTCTACTTTTCTATTTTCTTACACTTGAAGTAATAAGCTTGAAAGCTAACAAGATATTGGTTAATCCTAATAAAATAGATGAGTTTTTTTTTTCCTATGTTTTGAATTTTTTTTTTAGTGTTGATAGAGAAGGGAGATTAGGTGGAGTTGTTTTACTTTAGCGTCCCACGTTCAACAATTTTATCATAAATTTTTCTTAAAAATATATTGATGTGGAGGTTGTTGATGCCAGTAGAAGAAAGTGGAGATTGACCAACTTTTATGATTATTTGGTAAAAATACATTGAACCGAAAAATCGTTAATGAGAGATATATGTGTTTTTGACTTGAGAAGAAAAATATATGTTAAGTATCCATTAATATTTATTTTTACTTAAGTTTCATAATTTGTAAATTTTTTTAAAAAAAAAATCATTAACGAAAGGCATTACCACAATAACTGTGATCATTCATGTCTATTGTAATTTTGTAACGACCTTGTTTTTAAGGTAATTTCAATTTTTCAACAATAACATTTCTGGTTTAATTTGTGAAAGTGTAATAGAAATTGATCAAATTTGTATAATATAATTTAATGGTTATTTTTACTAAAATTTATTGAGAAAAAAAAGTATTTTTTGTAAAAAAAATAGTTTAAATCTACATTTAAAAGTTTTTGTCAAAAAATGGT
>JBBPBT010000959.1:864181-879992 GCA_037974875.1 Cicer bijugum | reverse complement strand
CATTTTCTGTCTCAAGAGACTATGGCTATGATTAATTATCTAATATTTTTACAAATACTGGAATTTATAATGCCTAAAAAAATTAATAATAATAATAATAATAATAATAATTGTAAGTTACAAAATTTTATACTATTATTTAAAAACAATTTGATTGACTGGAACAATGTTAAAATTATAAATTTAGTAGATTAAATAAACAATAAAATAAATTTATTCATTATTAAGTGCGTCAATTATTGATTATTTAATTTATTATATAAATTTAATCCTATAATAATCATTGATAAAGTTAAAACATTTGGATCCTTCACTGCTTTTATTTATATATAAGTGTCTGTCCCCTAGTTGACAGTATCCCAACTTATTAAGAGTTCTATTTGACAATTTGTTTCTACGTTAAAAAATTTCATGATGAAGCTAGGAATGATTCTTCTAATGGTGGGGGCTTTGTTTGCTCTCTTCAACGTCACATATGGATTTGGTACACCTATCATAACTTATTAATATTATTTTTTTTAATGCAATTCTAAATATTATTGTTACATTTTCAAAAATTGAGAATGTTTCATTCTAAATAAATTTTAATTGTAATTTTTTTTTTAATGTTGTAGAATTTTGTGCAAAGTCTTTTAACTTCCCGGGGCAATGTAGAAATTCTCGGCAATTGTGGTTTAGATGTAAATGCACAATTAGGAGCAAGTGCTATGGTTCAAAATTGTATTTGTCAAGATCTTGTTCCCAACACTCAGCACCGTTGCACATGTTGTGTTAGATGTTCGATTGGAAAAGATAAAGATGCTGTTTTTCGTGGAACCCGTTTTACCGATGCACTTCAATGTAAAAATCTAAAATTTTACGGAAATTGAATAATGTCATCCCATAATAATATTGTATTATATGACATATTATATTATCATATATATTTATTTTGAGTTCTTATTTGTTAGTCTATTACTAGTTTATATATATTTTATTATTTATTAATTTTATTTTATATTAATTTTATTATTATTATTATTATTATTTATTAATAATATTATTTTCTATTTTAAAATCTATCAATTAGATAATTACTCGGTAATTGTTCCATATTCGACAATCCTTATTTAGGCAATCACTCAGTAGTCGTTCCATAATTGTTTGAGAGGTAATAATTAATGAGTGCATTTATTTCAGTAAAAAATTTATATTTTGAACCCAAAAATAATTTTTTTATAATGTAAATGATATTTGTTCTAGATTTTTTAAAAATCATTTTGTTAGAAAAATTATTTTTTGTTTAATATATATACAGATATATAAAATATAATATTTAAATATTTTAATGTTAATTAGATTGGAAGTAAGATGGTAATCGTGGTGGACATTGAGTTTTATAGATATCTAATAGACAATCATCTCCCGCTTCAATTTTTTTTTTCTTTTAAGTTTAAAATGCATATTTTGTCCTTGTAACTTTTAAAATTAGGCAACTATGGCCTCTATATATTAAAATAGCACATTTTACCGCTTAACTTTAGCCTCTTTTGTAAATTAGTGGACTCCCTTGATTTTGAAAAATTTAAACTGACATGGAATAATATTTTTTACTATCTAATACCATGTAAGATATTGCTTTAATTTTATATTTTTATTTATTTAGCTTTATTGTAATTTTATATCTCTTATTTTCATATATTTTTTGTGTTGGTCTCCCATTTTAAAATCTATCAGTTTTGGTATTTCTCTCAACTTTATAGACATAAAAATAGTGATGTGAAATGTTTTAATTGATGTGGTATAAGATTTAATAATGTAGAAACATTCAGATCAATTAATTGTTTATTAGTCATTAATTAAAATAAAAAAAATAAATGATTTATGAAGTTGAAAATGAAGCTTTTAAGGATTTTTTTTGCAATATCATAAATGTTGACCATTTCACATTATTAGATTTTATATCACGTTATTTAAGACATATCATATTATCATTTTTTTAGTTTAAAAATATAAAAGAGATACTAAAACTGATGGATTTTAAAATGGAAGAATTATTTTAAAAAATATATGAAAATAGAGGATAAAAAATACAACTTGTCGCGCCTCGTTTGTCCGCGAAAAATGAGTCGCCACCAATTTTATTTTTTACTAAAGGAAAAATTGGATAAAACCCAAAATAATATTTTTCAACCAAAAATTTGAATTCGGGAGTCGATTACGAGTAGGGAAGTATTATCACCCTACAACGTCCGTTAAAACGGTTACCCTATAATTAATTATATACAAACTATTTATTTATTTTTAACCCAAAAAAATAATTAAAAAAATTAAATTATTTACATTTATGAAAGAAGAAAAATATATTTTTTTTATTAATTTGGTTTGACAAGGGGACGACCTTGCTCCTACATATCCCTAGGTGCAATAGGGAAATCAAAACACACGTAGTTCTTGAGTAGAAAATATTTGTGTGTTGATAGATTTTATTATTATTTTTATTTATATACGTATTAAAAAAATAAAAATGTAATAACAATAATAATAAAAATAATAATGATAATGATAATAATAATAATAATAATATTTGTCTATTTTAACGTAAAAAGAAATTAATTTTTTTAAGAAAAAAATTTTCGTAACGTGGCGGTTTGTGAACGAGACAAATGGACACGACGGTGAAATAATTTGTTAAATGATTTGCTCGTACGTTGTCGGATCTGTCGCGACACAAAGATCACCAACGGTTGAAAGTAAATAATATGGTGTAGCGAGCGAGGATGAATTTTATCCGGCGGCAACAACCATGAATTCTAATCTTAAGGGTAAAAACATTTATCCGTTATAAATTTTTTTATTTGACAAAGACGTATTATGAATTTTTTTATTAAATTACAATATGATAAAATTTGTTTTTTTGATCTATAGACATCAACTAGTTATATTTTTTATTATTTTATATTACAAAGAAGACAATTTTTAGGATTAAACGATTTAAAAAATAAAATGAAAGCTTAACATACGAGTTTATTTTTATAAACAAAAAAAAAAATAGAAAGAGAAAAAATATATATTAAAAAAAAAGATGTAAAAACAAAAAAACTAATAAGAAGACTAGAGAAAAGAATAAGAAAAAAGTACCTTACTAGACTGATTACTTCAAGATCAGATTTTCTCCTTCTCTTTTGTTAACTAATCTCTCTATTTTTTTTTTTGTGCTCTCAGTTTGTGTTTCCAATTGTGCTCCCCCCTATTGTGCTCTTGTGGCAGACTATTTATAGATTTTTTGGTGTAGATTTCAAAAGACAAAAGAATAATTGTCAATTGATTACTATTAATCTATTTTTCGGTTTCTTTTCTTTTAATTGACCGCAATTATACCGATTCTTATTGCCATTGATTCATTTCTTCGGTTTTCTTTTCTATTCAATTGATCACCATTATTCTGATTTTTATGACTATTAATCAATTTCTTTTCTGTTTTTTTTTTCATTTATTTTGATCATCATTGCATCGATTTTTATGACAATCAATTCATTTCTTTTCAGTTTCCTTTATTTTTATTTATTTATTATTTTAGAAAAGAATCTGAACAAGAATTAGAGGCAAACAAGAACCGAAAACACTTGTGATTGTTTAAAGCTTATATCCCTAATTATTTATATATTTATTATTATTGTCATTATTATTTCCTTTTTTTTAATAAAACGTAATAAATAAATAAAAAATCGGACAAAATTAGGTGTCAACAGTTGCCCCTCTTTACTTAGAATTTACTTGAGAATCAAAGTAAAGATAAGTAAAGATAACAACTCTAATTTTGTCCGAAAAAGTAATTTTTTGGAAGAATGCGAGTCGTTTTCCCGGCTTCAACATGCGGGTCGTTTTCTCGGCTTCGGGTGCGAGTCGTTTTCCCGGCTTCAACATGCGGGTCGTTTTCTCGGCTTCAGGGTGCGAGTCGTTTTCCCGGCTTCAACATGCGGGTCGTTTTCTCGGCTTCAGGTGCGAGTCATTTTCCCGGCTTCAACATGCGGGTCGTTTTCTCGGCTTCAGGTGCGAGTCGTTTTCCCGGCTTCAACATGCGGGTCGTTTTCTCAGCTTTAAATTTATAAAATGTTATGAATAAATCAATATGTCGGTTTTTATTAATATTTTTATTGGACACGGTCATTATCATCACGAATGAGAAAAGAAACATAACAAATTTTTTTTTGAATTTATTATATATTTTTTTTTGTACCCTAATTTTTGTCTAAGTCGTCTTTTTAGGTTTTTAACCTAGCGGTTTATTATTATTTTTTTACCCTAATTTTTGTATAGGTTGTCCCTTTCTGGTTTTCAACTTAGGGGGTACTCATTATTTAAATATCATACCTTTTTTTACGACGTCTGAGTTTTCATGGAGGACTAAATCAACAAAAATATATCAACAAAAATTTTGTGGGGGCGACCTAGCTTTTAAATCGTATGATGAAGGCTAGTCAACCAAATTCTTAAAACAATGGATGAGGGACAATCAACTCTGCTCTTAAATCAGAGGATGTGGGTCAATATCTCGTCTTTTAATAATATGGTGTGGGTTAGTGTCTCAAATTTAAATTTAACCACTAAATATGAAATGTCATGAATGCATTTAATGAATGAACATTTTCCTTCATTTTGATTTTTTCTTTTTTAAAATTTTTTTCAATCAATTTCTTTTTCAATTTTTTTTTTTATTTCTTTCACCTCTTTACGGACATATCCAAGATTCATGGATGAAAAATATGCACCACTTCAAATAAGTGATGGTGATTGTCCTTTTAATCTTTAAAGAGATTTTTTCTTACATCATCGACTTGATCTTTTGTTGCCCCTACCTTACATGTAAAGACATTATACTAGCTTTGACCTCTTGACATTCACATAATTTGTGCCCCAACATATGATTATCATAAAAATGTATTTTGAAAAAGAAAAAAAAGATTTATAACACAAGAAAGTAGTGAAGGATGGTTTAGACAATGATTTTTAATGAGAAAATCTATGGTACAAAAAAATATTGATAGAAAGAAAAGAAGATAAGGTGGTCTCATATGGGTAAATGACCCAATTTGTTAGTAGTTTTTCATAAAATAAATGTGCTAATAACTCATGCCACATTTTCAATCATGTTATTAACCTGCTTTAGAAGATATGATTTCCTCCAATCTATATTCACAGTTTTTCAGAATATGTTCAGCTTCGACTTTGATGTGTGTATGTAAGCTATATTCTTTGATCATCCTTTTTTAGATTCTCAAAAAGTGATCTTCTTTCATTCTAATTTTTTTTTGTCCCTAATTTTTGCTTAGATTGTCTTTTCGGGTTTTCAACCTAATCGGCTTTTTTTCTAACTTTTGCCTAGGTCACTCTTTTGGGTGTTCAACTTACCAAGTCTTCATTAATTTTTGCATCCTCATCTTTGCCAAGGTCGCCCTTTCGGGTTTTCAACCAAGCGAGTTTTTTATTCATTTTTGTACCCATATTTTTGCCTAGGTTGCCATTTCAGATTTTCAACCTAGCGGGTATTTATTGTTATTTCTTTTTTTATACCCTAATTTTTGCCTAGATCGTCCTTTCAGGTTTTTAACCTAGCGGGTATTTATTATTATTCTTGCACCCTAATTTTTGCCTAGGTCGCCCTTTTAGGTTTTCAACCTAGTGGGTATTTATTATTATTATGATTTTGCACCCTAATTTTTGCCTAGGTCGCCCTTTCGAGTTTTCAACCTAGCGGGTCTTCATTTAGATGTAATACTTCTTGAAGCATCAATGTTGCAAGTAGTGATAAGTCTTCTTGATCCATATTGGTGTGGACCAGAGCCACACTTGAATGTGTTTTTATGGTATTGGGGGCTCATATAGTTGGGAGTTCATTTATCTTGCCAGTCCTTTTTGATATGTGAAATATTCTCGAATGCTAATTCTTTCTTTTGAAGCTCTGAAGTTCATATGTTCTTCTTTTAAGACCTTGTGTCCTTGACATGAGGCAGTCAACATTTCTCTTGAATTGAGTTCAATCGGTCAACACAGGTCGTTACTCTTGATAAGGGGGTTTTTGTTCAAGTGGGTCGCACTGCCTTTATTCTATATAATAAAAAACAAAGGGGTGCCCCAGTTATATGCTGATACTCATGGAGGGTATTCTACAGTTACGAGGTAATGTTTGGTACGAGAATTTTTCATATAATTTTCTTATATATTTGATAATGAGCAAGGTAGTCGTGAATTTTATTCTTGTGAATGACTATTCTTCATTGTGACTCACTTTGAATATTGAAGATAAAGTAGCTAAGTTAGCTAGTTGATTATATTATTGAGGGACATGATAGAAAATGACTTCAATATTTTTTTAGACATTTGTCTAATGTGTATATACAAAATGATCATCTTCTTATTCTAACTTTTCCATTCTTGATTTAGTTGATTTGAGGATTACATTCAAGCCTCATGTATGTTCAACATCTTCATTTTCGATTCGTAGGCGGCTAGAATATCCATGGCACAAACTTGAAATTCCCCACATGATTGACATATTCGAAACATATTTAGACAATGATTAAGATAAAACCACTTGTCTAAGGGGATTAACGTGACGTTAATCTCATGCCCCAACATATCGAAGTCCATCCAAATAGTGGATTTTTGTATCGTTCTCACATTCCGTGGAATTTATAGCATGATTGAAATTATGTATGAGATTTTAGAAAACTTTATTATGAATGAACTACTTCCAAATATGTTTGGTATATGGTTTAAAGAAGAGAAAGACAAATAATGTTTGGTAAGAGATTGTGAAATGTATGATGAGTGAGAATGGAAAATGAAACAATACAAAATGCATTTATTGATATTCAAAATATTGGGGCACATCCATATGATCAATGTGTTAGGATCAAATTAAATAACATCAACAATCATGGGGGAACTTGCCCCTTGTATATATATGGGAGAACATAGTCAATAACTTCAAAGTTGTGTTTTGTCAAGGTTTTTTCTTCAATAGTCATCAAAAATTTATACAAGGTTTGCCATTTTTTAGATTGATGACATCAAATAATAATCGGTAGTGATGAAAGTTCAACATAGACGACCCAACTTCTAGAGATTTACTTGTGGCGAAAGCCAACGAAGTATGTAAAAGTTAGGGGTGTATGATGAATATGAATCTAATTAATATCAGATTTAAATCTTGTGGACAAGTGACTTAAGAAAGAGTATAACCAAAAAGTAGACTAAAAGGTGACAACTTATGAAATCAAGGGGTAACACATGAATTCCTCGTGATATTTTTTTTTTATGAAGGATCCCCATGATTTCAAGTATAGAGGGTTGTAAGATTTTCAATCTTTTAGCCATATGATTTTTCATTTGGTTGAGACCATCTTTGTATGTTTCAATTCATCCATGATTTTAACTCAGGAACATGTCCGGTAAGGGTGTCACGATATTTTTTCTTTTTGCTTTTTTTTTTTTTGTCTTTTGTCTTTTTTTTTGTTGAAGGAAAATGTTATGAGAATGTAAAAAAAAATAAATGAAATGATTATGCATTTAACTAAAACATTTTACTACCTCCTAATATACAATTATTATTTTTTTTTAAATGAGAAAAAAGAAAAGTATGTTGTAATATGAAGTAAAGGATGAAACATACATGATTATGCCCTACATGGTTCTTTTCTTATTTGATGATTTTTTATTGTGAACCTTTACTATGGGTGGCTCTATAGTTCTAAATTGGCTCCTAGAGCACACAACTCAATTCTAAAATATTAAACCAATTAATAGGTAAACTATTAAAATGGCAATATTCTAGAAAAAGTCAACTCTAGGTGAGACTTTCATGACAACCAAACAAGATGTACATCCAGAATATTATCATTACACAATCTCTAACTTATCTTAGGTTTGCACTCAACTCGGGTATAGAGCCCACTCATAAGTGTGTGAGTTGTGTTAGGGTAGTGTATAGAAAAATAAATAAGATAAAAAAAAATCACAATAAAAATAAATTGACAAAACACATATAATTATATTCACATTATAACAAAATAAAAAATAATAATAGGGGTAATATAAATAAAATAATAAATAATAAAATAACTATATATAATTAATTAGATTTGGTTTGACTCTCAAAAGTCCCCAGTGAAGTCGCCAGATGTCGCGTCCCGTTTGTCCGCGAAAAATGAGTCGCCTCCAATTTTATTTTTTATTAAAGGAAAAATTGGATAAAACCCAAAATAATATTTTTCAACCAAAAGTTTGAATTCGGGAGTCGATTACGAGTAGGGAAGTATTATCACCCTACAACGTCCGTTAAAACGGTTACCCTATAATTAATTATATACAAACTATTTATTTATTTTTAACTCAAAAAAATAATAAAAAAAATTAAATTATTTACATTTATGAAAGAAGAAAAATATATTTTTTTATTAATTTGGTTTGACAAGGGGACGACCTTGCTCCTACGTATCCCTAGGTGCAATAGGGAAATCAAAACACACGTAGTTCTTGAGTAGAAAATATTTGTGTGTTGATCGATTTTATTATTATTTTTATTTATATACGTATTAAAAAAATAAAAATATAATAACCATAATAATAATAATAATAATGATAATAATAATAATAATAATAATAATAATATTTGTCTATTTTAACGTAAAAAGAAATTAATTTTTTAAGAAAAAAATTTTCGTAACGTGGCGGTTTGTGAACGAGACAAATGGACACGAGAGTGAAATAATTTGTTAAATGATTTGCTCGTACGTTGTCGGATCTGTCGCGACACAAAGGCCACCAACGGTTGAAAGTAAATAATATGGTGTAGCGAGCGATGATGAATTTTATCCGGCGGCAACAACCATGAATTCTAATCTTAAGGGTAAAAACATTTATCCGTTATAAATTTTTTTATTTGACAAAGACGTATTATGAATTTTTTTATTAAATTACAATATGATAAAATTTGTTATTTTGATCTATAGACATCAACTAGTTATATTTTTTATTATTTTATATTACAAAGAAGACAATTTTTAGGATTAAACGATTTAAAAAATAAAATGAAAGCTTAACATATGAGTTTATTTTTATAAACAAAAAAAAAATAGAAAGAGAAAAAATATATATTAAAAAAAATGTAAAAACAAAAAAACTAATAAGAAGACTAGAGAAAAGAATAAGAAAAAAGTACCTTACTAGACTGATTACTTCAAGATCAGATTTTCTCCTTCTCTTTTGCTAACTAATCTATCTATTTTTTTTTTGTGCTCTCAGTTTGTGTTTCCAATTGTGCTCCCCCTATTGTGCTATTGTGGCAGACTATTTATAGATTTTTTGGTGTAGATTTCAAAAGAAAAAGAATAATTGTCAATTGATTACTATTAATCTATTTTTCGGTTTCTTTTCTTTTAATTGACCGCAATTATACCGATTCTTATTGCCATTGATTCATTTCTTCGGTTTTATTTTCTATTTAATTGATCACCATTATTCTGATTTTTATGACTATCAATCAATTTCTTTTCTGTTTTTTTTTCATTTATTTTGATCATCATTGCATCGATTTTTATGACAATCAATTCATTTCTTTTCAGTTTCCTTTATTTTTATTTATTTATTATTTTAGAAAAGAATCTGAACAAGAATTAGAGGCAAACAAGAACCGAAAACACTTGTGATTATTTAAAGCTTATATCCCTAATTATTTATATATTTATTATTATTGTCATTATTATTTCCTTTTTTTTTAATAAAAAGTAATAAATAAATAAAAATCGGACAAAATTAGGTGTCAACACAACTAAAGCTATTTATTTATAACAACTAAATTTTTTAATGTATAATTGAAGAAAAAAATGATGGACGGCAGAAGCATCATTAAGAATACAAATGTTCTATTCGTAGAAGCATTTGTTCTATTCGTAGTACGGCTCCTAACAAAACACGACATGGTGGGTTAGCTTCGGAAATCTCTACCAAAGTGTTGAAAATATGAGCTAGAAATACATGCTAGCGAACCAAACAAAAGATGTTCTCCTTGTTGGCTATTCAATTATGAGTTGTTAGTCCCACATTGACCAGAAATGGAGGCTGTATTGGATATATAAAAAGAATGACACATACACCTAATGCCTTAAGGTTTTGGGTTGATATGCGGTGTCTAAGTCTCTTATTAATCAAAATTGTATTTGTCAAGATCTTGTTCCCAACACTCAGCACCGTTGCACATGTTGTGTTAGATGTTCGATTGGAAAAGATAAAGATGCTGTTTTTCGTGGAACCCGTTTTACCGATGCACTTCAATGTAATAAAATCTAAAATTTTACGGAAATTGAATAATGTCATCCCATAATAATATTGTATTATATGACATATTATATTATCATATTTATTTTGACTTCTTATTTGTTAGTCTATTACAAGTTTATATATATTTTATTATTTATTAATTTTATTTTTTATTAATTTTATTTATTATTATTATTATTATTTATTAATAATATTATTTTCTATTTTAAAATATATCAATTAGATAATTATTCAGTAGTCGTTCCATATTCGGTAGTAATTATATATTCGGTAATTGTTTCATATTCGGCAGTCTTTCAATTAGGCAATCACTCAATAGTCGTTCCATAATTGTTTGAGAGATAATAATGACTGCATTTATTTCAGTAAAAAATCTATATTTTAAAACGAAAAATCATTTTTTATAATGTAAATGATATTTGTTTTAGATTTTTTAAAAATTATTTTGTTAGAAAAATTATATTTTGTTTAATATATATAGATATATAAAATATAATATTTTAATATTTTAATGTTAATAAGACTTTTAAATAAGCTTTTAGGCAATATCAGACTTTTAAAAAGATTAGATTAGACCGAGAAAAAAAATTATGATAGGTCGTAAGTCAAATTTAGACCTAAAAAATTAATCGTACGTCAGATTTAAATATTTCAAAGTTTGGTTTGGTTTGACTTATTCCCACCCCTATACATGATACATGTTTCACATTACTTTTTGTTATTCTATTTACAAAAAGATTAATAATATATGTTTTTTTTATATAAAATTTACATAGCAATTCAAGTCTAATTTTCAGTTGACTTTTTGTAACACTCCAATTTATTAAATTTAAATAATAATTGTATTTATTATCTTATGATATTTTCAAAGAAAAAAATTGAGTTATAATTTATTTATCCATGGTTAATGTATTTGATCAATATTAAGTATTGTTCACCAAATTATAATTCGAATATGTTTTAAAATAAATAAATAAATCATATTAAGTACACATCATATATAAATGATTGCAAATAAATTACTTTAGTTTCTTCTCAATTAACACTATAAAACAACAAATTAAACTAAATTAATTTTAATTAAATAAAATTGACCAAAATTCAAAGAAACATGACTTTGTCTAACATTTTTAAATATTTATATACTATATATATTTACCAATATCCAAAGTAGAAAATCAAATACAAACATATTTTGTTCTCTCACTAGCTTTACAGAACAAAAAACCCCACATATATTTTGAAATACAAATTTTGCAAAACAAATTCAGATAAACTATACTTTTCTTGAACATGTTAATGATTAGCGCAATAATTGAAGTATCAAAGTTTGAGTTGCTCGCATGTGTAGTGTCTACACCATACAAAGTGAAGATGAATCACTCTCTTTGGACATAATTTTTTTGGATTAAAAGACATACAATTACAATGATTGTAGATTTTTATTTGCTTTCAATTTTGTATATATATATATATATATATATATCAACTTTGAATGTTAGTTGTTGAAAAAAATATATATATACAAGATGATGTTATATAAACAATATTCATTTTAAAATTATAGACTAAAAATATTGAAATGTTAGGGTTTATAAAACACATATATTTAAATATTCTTGAATAACTAGCTCTAAAATTATTTAACTTTTACTCAAAGAAAACACCTTTGCATAAAATAATCAAGAAAAAACTTCTCTCAACTTTCAAAAATAGTATACAAGAAGGTGATATATACAACATAACAAATCTAAAAAATTACCGACAAATTATTCTTACAGACCTATCGTATGAACAAGAAAACATTAGTTTTGACAACAACTATTATAACCAAAATCCAAGTCCTAAAAATTACCATTCAAATCACTAGCACAAAGATTAGTGGTATAACAAGTAATAATCTAACAAGTGATAGTTCATTCAATACAAAAATCAAGTTTTAAACTATGAAATAAATATCATTTGGTACTAACTCTTTTTTGGACTTAGTAGATCATTGGAACACTACATGCTATTGAACATGGAGAGCAAGTTTACGTTGTTGACAAGCTTAAAAAAAATTATAAAAAGAATTTCCAAAACATATTCTATTTATAGGGAATCCAAAAGTAAAGAAGATGAAGTTAGAGAAATACAGCCTTAAAATTTTTCCCACAATACACCCAAAAAAAGAATGATGATGAATCGAACAACAATGAAACATATAATGGCCATGAAGTGAGAATCTAATGCTTAAGAGCACTTACAAATTTTTAACTTTTACCTAATTCATCATTCCATGACCATATACTAATATGAATGGAAGTACCTACCTATCTCCTTACCTAGCACCACATATACATGCAATCACATGATTTGTGTAACACCCCAAATTTTTTAATAAATATTTTCTTAATAAAATAGAATTTTAGATCATTAATTTGGTGTTGAAACTATTTTATAATATATGTGGATAAACCTCGTGACTAACTTTCGTTATATAGGAGTTTTATATGATACACTAATTTTGTATATATTTGACTAAACAAGTGATATAAATAACAAATATTATATTTTTACTATTTTATATATTTTTCTATAAATAATAGTATTTTAGTGTAGATATTTTAAAGAATAAGATTTTAGGCGACTCTACATGTATATATGTGTTGCAGTTAATGTGATATTTTTTTGTATGTTTGACTGATGTTAAGTGTACACATAATTATATTTAATTATTTATAAATTTATGATATTTTAATTATTTATTTTAAAAATAATTATCTTGATATATTAGTAATTTTAATATTAATTTTCTTTATTTTTATATAGTTTCACGTATTTATTATTAATTAGTAAGTAATATAAATTTTTGATGTTATATTTATTTATTTTATCATTTCGACTATTCTATAAAGATGACGTATTTTTATGTGATTATTTTGAAAGATGTTATAGTAATAATCATAGAATATGAGAGTTTTGGTTAAAATTATATTTATCTATGTTAAGGATAGATAATATTATGTTATGAGTATTTTGGGAAAAAGTTTCTAGAAAAGTAAAATAAACTATTTATTTATTAAGGGCTTTCAGAAATACAAAAAATAAAAAATGAATTTTGTACTGGACAACTGTATACACTCTATTTTCTACTTCTGCATATTAATTTGGGCTATTGGTTGGACTTTTTCTTTCCTACACCTGCGAATTGCTCATTAAACCTCCATTCCTGCATCACACACAAACTAGACTCCCATGTGTTGGGCGTTACATCCTGTTTTACTCATGCACCTGTACATATGCTACCTACACCCCTCCATCTGCACTAAGAGACTTTCTCCTCCTCAGCAAGAAAAAAACACTCGTATCCTCAAAAGAAATCCTTTTTGCCTAAAATTCATCCCCACCAATACCTTGCCGTTTTGAAACGATCTCAACCTCTATACCGCACAAAATTGGCCACTGAATCTATTTTTGACATCAACTTTAACTACCGTGGCTCCATTTAATCAGAAACAGCTGCGTTTCTTTCCTTGGGCGAGCTGTTTTTGACCGATTCCGATCACCACATTTGTTGTCTCAAAAAACTGGTATCATTTTTGGATTCCTCTCATCGAAACCTTCAAGAAACACTACTCATTTGTATTTTTTTGGTGAAGTCGATGTCAGATCCTTACGGCGATCTAACGAGTCGGTGAGACTTTTTCTGCAGTTTTTTCTTGTCGTTTTGACTCTATTTTTGTTCATAAAATTATTATTAATTATTTAAAATTTATTTTTAAGCTCAGCATGATTTATCAATTAAGTCTCAACGATTTTGTGAACTCGTCGTTTATTCATATTTGCTTGTTGTACGGTTGTCGATCTATAGTTGCTGTTGAAAATTTCTATTGATTTCTATGTTTGAGAAAATGTCTAAATAAGGTTAGGGTGAGAGAGCGATTGAATTCATGAGCATAACATATTGTGAGATGAACGGGAAAACGTATTTCCCAACAATTCATTTGGGGCTCGCTACATACAACAATAGCCATTTGAGAGATAAATTAATTAATGTGAAAATATTGGGATTGTGAAATTAAAATATTAAATAGAAATGTTTATAAGATGTTGATTGATTTAATTTTGAATAATTGTGTTGTATTTGATATTTGATACTGTTGTGATGTTGGATGTTGAATGAAATTATGTGCATATATTTAATTAGACAAATTTATGTGATGTGATAATAAAAGATGGATGAATTGTATGACATATGTTTATGTGATGATAATGACGATGTTTGATTGATGATAATGATGTTATGAAATTGTGATGAGTTTATATGATGATCATGATTATAAATGATTAATGATGTTATAAAATTGTGATGAGAATATTGAAGTACCCCATGGTTGATGAGATAGTGATGATTCCTAAAAATGATACTCTTAATGGAGTAGTGTAAGCTAACGAGGGGAGAAAATATATTGAGAATTTGTGAAGTAGAGATTATTTTGTCATCATATAGGTAGCTAGGGCCTGACAAGCCTAGTGATTCCGGGGAAGTACAACTGAATGAGCCTGATCGTGGCAATCTGCTGTTGAGCCTTAAGGCAAGATTGTTAGACCTTGGAGGTGTTCGGGTGGGGAATTCCTAGGTGACTTGGAGGTAGCACTTAAAATTTTGGAAGCTACCATGCAACACACATTTACCTCGATTGTCACGTATATGTGTCTCGAGTTGAGTTGAGAGAGACTATGAGGATAGGGCCAATTTGAATTGTCCGTCCACTAGGATGGTGACATAGTATCAAGCCTCCTAATCAAGTACTTCAGAGTTAGAATGGTACCACATTGTGAAGTAGAGTCTAAGCTCATGCATAGCATTGCATTTTCTTGTGATTGTTTTGTTGTGATTGGTGTGTTTCAAAAGCGATAGTAATTTTCTTAGATGATTTGATGTTATAGTGAAATTTATTGATTTTCCTTAAGTGATTTTGACTTTATAATGTTATGTTTTTCCTTGAAGAATGTTTGTGTAATGATACATTTTATTTATGATTAATTGTGTGTTCTTCTTATTTATATTATACTATTAACATGATTTCAAAACTCATCTCCTTTGTTGTTTGTGTTTGACTGACTTGGTTCTGCATTTGCAAAATCCCATTTGTTACAAGTTAATAAGTCTTGATAGGTGATACCAGAAATAAGAGTTGTAATTTGTATTTTCTTATTTAATGTGAAATGAATTTTTGTATGAAAACCTTAAAAGTACTAGTATGTTTTTAAAATTAAATCAAGTAATTATACTTAAATCAAGCTCATCTAGATTGCACTATTTTAATAAATAAAAAAAATTAAGTTTAAAGTGTTCTATTTTATTTTTGAAAAACATGATATCCTAAATTAAAAATAAAAGTTTTTATTTTATTGGAAATAAATTTTATTTATCCGCTACAAATTTTATAGAAATATTATACAAATTATTATTATTATTATTATTATTATTATTATTATAATATAT
>JBBPBT010000959.1:834155-863654 GCA_037974875.1 Cicer bijugum | reverse complement strand
GTGTTACAATTTGCAGATTTATACTTTATAGATCAAATTGAAAGATTATATACATGATAAATTTATATTTCAATTATTTAATTATATATGCACTATTTAATATAAAAAAATAACGTAACTTAAAATTTTGACAACAATTGATAAACATTATAACATTATATTATGGATTCAAACCAAAAACTTTATAATTGTGTGTGTGAACTTTAAGTGATGTTTAAAAAAAACAGTAGAATATTCTTTTAAAAAAAAGTGCAGAACATAAATTATTATCACCATCAAATTTAAATTCTACATGACTAATAAAATACTCACCCTAAAATCTTTTTACATGTGGATTTTCATATATTTTTTTCTACCTCTTCAAATCCCAAACGTTTTACATGGGTCAAATGTATACATCTATATACAATTCCTACAATTTACATATAATTTATACAAAAATATAGAATTTATATAATTTAAATAATTTATATAATTATCAAAACTACAGAAAAAAGTATTCACAATCAAATCAACCATCAATGACATTGATTATAAATTTGGATGAAATTACTTTGGATGTGAAAACTGTCTCACAAAATTAACTCATCAAAGCCAACAATACAATTGTCCCTCATGTGACATGACATCAAAGTACCGTGCACCAATGTATCACATAAAATTTTACTATCCCCACCTTAATTTTGTTTAACTCATAGCAATGATATGAGTTGATTTTTTTTTATAGATTCAAGGTTCAATTGAGAGTGTCAGATGAAACGACAACAACAACATTCACTATGTTTGATAAAGAAGCTCAAAAACTCCTCAACACAACAACTTAACTTTTGGAGAAATGGGACAACATAGAGAGACCATCCAATTTACAAAATATGTGTAACCGCGATCTCATCTTTGAAATAAGTTTGTCAGATAAGAACTTAAAACTTAAAAGAAGGATCGTAAATATACACGATCACAAGAACTTTTGTCCCGACCAATATTTTCCTAGATCCGACAAATAGTACCCACATCAAACATGTATAACATTTATACAATTTTTTTTTAAAAAAAAACATACACACACACATGTTGGGTTTTGGGATCCCTTCTTATGTGGAGAAAGGCCCAATATGTGCAAGCCCATGAGTCTCACTTAACCAAGTGGAGAGAGGTCAGATTAGAGGGCTAAAGAGAGCTGAATTCAGAGAGTGAGGTAAAGAGAAAAGTGAGAGAGGAAGAACAAAACCTATTTTCGCATAAAACAGAGCAGCTGTACTAGATTCGCGATTTCAACTTCGTTCACCGTCAGATCGGGCTGAAATTTAGACAGCAGGTTCGTGACTCGTGGTACTTCAATCTGACTGTTTGGATCGTCAATCAGAGGTCTAAGGTGGGAGAAATTGAACTCGGACAGTAGCAGTTTTTCTGGTTTTTTTGCTGAACTTTGTTCTCAATTTCATGTTTGTTTTCTCATTGTTTTGGTTGATTGTTGTGCTGTTTTTGGTTGGTTATTGAGCACGAATTTGTGTCATATTTGAAACTCTCTTGTACCCATATTTTGATCATAGTGGAGATCTATTACTGGCTTGGTCCCGTGGTTGTTTACTTCTCACATTGAGAAGGTTTTTCCACGTTAAAAATTATTGTGTCCTTTGTGATGGTGATTTTATTTGCTGTAATTATTTGTTGATTTCTCCTCACAGATTCTTGCAAGTTTGGGAAATTGATTATCCACTGCATATTGCTATGTTAGAGTTGTTATCGTTATTTGTTGTTGAAATTTCCATCAACGCACACATTTTTTAGACAATTAGCGACATTTTATTCCTTCCAATAACTAGGAAAAAACATTTTTTGGACAATTAATGGCATTTGATTCCCTTTCAATAACTAGAAATCCAAGTCACCGCAACCGAGAAAGTCTAGCTCAAATGACGAGGAGATATAAAACAAAAAATGTAAAATACATGAAGAAGTGAAGTATGCAGATGAAAATAATGATAAAGAGAAATATGACAACCCATTATTCAAATGAAAAATCAAAGTACAACAGAGCAGTAAAACGTTCACATATCATCATCAGATGAAGGGACAATCAAGACAACAATTACCAAAATACAAAAATTGTGGTCGAACATATTACATCATTTGACGAAGAGTTCATCCTTCTACATACCTTAAGGAGAACCAAAAAGAATAAACCAAAAGAAAAACATGAATCTTTTTTAGTAGAAATAGGGAGATTTATTAGTAGCATGAATCTTTTTTCATGAAAAGAAAATTTTTATGAATTTAATTTTTATATATTGTCTGTATAAACTTTTTTTTTACATTCAATAATTGGCTAAATAAGTTTGTATTCCTTATAAAATTTTATTACTAGTCCTTATTAAAAAATTATATTTTTTATTCTATAAAACATCATACAAAATTTTTTAGTATCTACGAGAATTAACATACATTTACTTGTCCGTCAGCTTAAAATTTTGAATGAATTTTCACATGTATGATTAGAACATTATAAAAAAAAAATTCTACAAACACTACTATAAAAACAGGATTTAGCGTCGGCCCAAAGTCGACGCTAAAAGAGCAAAGCCGACGCTAAGATCGATTTGGCGTCGGATTAGCGTCGGAGTCGGGCCTAGGCTAAAACGATTGAAGTTAATTATTAGCGTCGAATAAATACTATCCGACGCTATAGTAGCTTCGGCTTGGCCGACGCTATAGTAGCTTCGGCTTGGCCGACGCTACCCCGACGCTATGTGTAAATTGGTACCATCCGACGCTAAGAATGTCAGCTGCCACATCAGTTGGGCGGAAAAAAGTTGCGTCGGATGACCGACGCTAAGGTTAACAAAATTAATTAGCGTCGGTAGCCGACGCTAAATTCAAACTGGATTTATAAAGTAAATCAGTCTTGTTACTGTCAACTAGTAAAATAAAACCTTGATTACAATGACGAAAAGAAGAAAAGAAATGAAACTGAAAATAACAGACCCAACAACTGAACTATCTGCTTCAACCAACCAACCATAGATGTAATACACCTCCATACTCTTTCTATCAATCTCCAATTCAAACTCAAATCACAAGTCCAGTTCTATATATGGTAAAGATAGGCCATAAATTTGATGCCAGCTGCTCATCTTTAAAAGGATAGACTATAGAAATGAAAATGTTTATTCAACAGCAATTACTGAAGCTGCTATGCCAACTCACCATAAACAAAAACAAACATTATGCAATAGAGCCAACCCATGTCCATGTTATATTTTTTATCACTTATGGCAGAACTGACTAAAAATCCATGTATGGGGCCTTTTTTATATAATAAATTAACAATCAAACCGGAGAAAAATATGGAACTTAATGAGATATCTAAATTTATGCTATAGGTTAGTTGTAATTCTACCAAGCAAAGATGGATTCTAATAACAGGCTATATTGTAGGCTTACAACTTGCGACCGTTAGTCAAAGTTAAACATAGTTGCAATATTGTTAGAACCCAACCTTGTTCAACAAGCAATTGGTTCAGCAAGTAACAAATGGTCCTATGATTTGGAAGGTGCACTCAAGCAAGGGAAAGAAGTGTACTGCAGGGAAACTAAGATGAGCTGGCAGCGTGAATAGAAGGAATGAATTTGTGTAACCATCTATGTTATAGAAGTGTTGATAAGTCGAGAGAGGGAACTAGTAATAAGGTATCTTGGAGAATCATTTTTCAATTAGAGCCTCAGGGGTTGGCAGATGGAGAATTATCTCTTCTCTGAAGAGCTCTGTTATGGGATTCTGAGGTATATAATAGTTCTCATTCTCCATAAATAATACAATTTTTTTTCTCTTAAATTCGGGTTCCTATCAAATGCACACCAACATACGGTAGTTGTTGATACTACTATTTAAATGCAAGGATGAAGAATGAGAGAAATATCCTATCATCCAAAAGACCTAGGAATGTAGTGTAGCTGGGTCAGGTCAGTTCATATTTGGTAAATTATTTTGGATAACCTGATGAAGTTGGTTTTAATCAATTTTAGTCATTAGTTGACATATACTTATAGTTTTTAAACAAATTGTAGTTCATAATCAAAAGCATAAAAATGAAGATATTGTTTAAGGTTCTGTAGATTTCAGTTTCCCTGACTAGAGATCAATGCTGCCTATACCAGGTTTATTTTCTTCTCATCCAAACCGAACCGGTTTTTCAGTTCAGTGAGGGGCAGACTCAACCAGACCAGAATATATACAAATATATCATCACAATTGAAAATTTGATAGCCATGTGGCTTACTCCCTTGAAAGCATACAAAAGATTTATAAAAGCTTTCTTAATTTTAAAGCATTCAATAACAACTTCAATGTTTAATGTGAAGTAAGGCTCAAATTATGATGTTACAGTATAAATATGTGATTTTTGAATGATCCCTATCCCGATTCAAAACTTGTTTTGCTGGGATCACAATAGATGCACATGCTGGAACTTGCATAGAGTAGGATCTTAATAAAGAACAATGTAGTGCAAAATTGAACACAGGTAAAACTACATACATTTCCCCCACTATTCGAGTTTTCCAATCTTCTTTTACCCTTTATTGATTCTCCCTTCAGTATTGGCATCAAAAATGTAATACAGGTGGCAACCCTTCTTCAACAATCAATCACTCATCCTTTGTGCTAAAAACAACTGACTTTGTTTTGAACCAACCAGTAACCAACTACTCATTCGCATCGTTTCCAGCCAAGCAATGTTTTCCACCGTGGGTCTCTGTTCATGTCCCCTGTTCCAGCACACCCATTGCTTGATGGCCACTAATCAAAATTCGTCCATAAATCTCCTCAATTCACACATGTCTCTGTTAAATTTTTGTTTTTATGATGTATTGTGTTCTTCAAACTCACACCATCTTTGATGAACTCTTGTTTTTTAGTTGTTTTTTCCACACTCATACACCCCATTTTTTTAATTCCATCATTTTCCTTATACGTTGTGTATGGTAATTGTGCATTTAGACCATGACTTTGATAACTAATTATTAAAGTCATTAATTTAGCATTATTTTTTATTTCATGCCATTGTCATATAATGATAACCATAGACAGTGTATACACCCAAAGGACCTAAATAAAATATGGCAATACATAACTCCAAATACATCTCACAAGCAAGAAATGAGAACAACAATATTGAATCCAATCAAGCTTAAAACACATCCAAGTTCCAACATTCACCAATCTTTCATAATCAGCCTTATATATAGCATTTGATGAACAACTATTATTATATAATTGAAATCAGCAACAGCAAGCATCCATAGCAAAATGAAACCAAACTCCAATAATGTTGAATAAGCAAGTTGAAATAGAAGACTTACAAAAGGGTACTTGGAGGCTTTATCATTCCACACAGCCAATAATCCCAAAGACGCGAAAAAACTCAATCCTCCACAAAGCCACGCCAATGCTTCATACTAGTAACAAAGTAAAAACAATCAACTTCATGCATTCAAATTATAATCACTATATCTTAAATTTCCCTAGGGTTTACCTTTCCTACAGTATCAACAATACGATCTATACAGGGTTCGGGAAATGGAGTACCGTTGTCCCATAAAAGTTCCTCGTTCATTGGAAGCTGAAATTTTCACGTAATTCGAAAATTTAGGTTAGTTTTCACTACTCTGAGATTGACGGTGTCGGAGTTCGAGAGGGGGACGGTGACCAACTCTGAAAGTGAAGGTGACAGGTTTGATAGGTCACATGTTGGGCGGCGATACTCACTGCATTTAGAGGAATGAGATTCGGTGATGGATTCAAGTGTGAGAGAAAGGTTCAAGTGTGAGGGAAGGGTTCAAGAACAATGGTTCTTAGGGATTCAGAGTGAAATGAAAACTTAGGGATTCAGAGAGAAATCGTAACTTTAGGGAAAACTAAACATTTTAATTTTACGTTATGATTTTATAAACAACATTAAAAATTTTAAAAATTCCCTAGCGTCAGCCCATCCGACGCTATATATTAAAAATAAAAATTATAAAATTAAATTAATAACTTGGTGTCTGTTTTACATTATGTAGCGTCGGCAGCCAGGCCGACGCTAACTGTCAATAAAATTGAAAATTTAAACTTGGTGCCGTAGCGTCGGTCGAGCCGACGCTAAACCGAGGCTAAGTAGCGTCGGAGCCGGGGCCGACGCAAATAATGACAGCTAAAATGCAATTTTCTAGTAGTGAAAAATTTAGAAATAAAATTATAAAAGTACGGATTTAGAAATCAATTTTTGAATTTGTATCAAAAGAAAAATTGATTTTGAGATTACTTTATGAGAATTTCTTTTGATAATATTGTAAATATGCATAAAAAAAAATAAAAAAGATATGTTAATATTCTAGCATAAATTAACATTATTTGCGTAATAATTTTGTAAAGAGTAAAAAATCTGAATTCCTTTTCTTTTTTACAAACACTAAAAACGAAAATTAAAACTTTTATAAATACTAAAAACTTATTTATCTCTTCAATCCATCAGAATCATTGAATTATTTTAATATTTGACTATTACTATAACTATAAATGTATATTATTAAAATCAAACACATGATTATTTATGATCAAGATAGTCAAAACCAAATTAGACGTTGAACCGATATAGTCATCGATTCAAGATTTAAAGATCTAACCGAAGTCGGACTTGATAACAATTAAATATATATAAAATAATTATACATTAATTAACCATATACATATATTATTCATAAAATATTCTAAAACGTGTCATTTTAACTGTGTTTTACTACATAATAAAAATAAAAATATTTCATAAATAAAACTAATTTTAAAGTGGAACACTTTTATAAGATTAATTCTGTAAAATTTTAAGTTCTTCCTCTAATTTGAATAACATCAGTCACAAAAATAGAGGAGAGAAGATGGCATGAGAGATTCGGTGAACCACCCGTTTTTCTGGTTCTGTAACATTTAATCCGGTCAAATATTTCATTTTTCTTCGAAACACTTATGGAGTTGATTTGAAATGATACTGATTCTCAATTCAATTGGTTGAATCAATCGATCCGGTTCGATTTTTATTACTTTTGTTATGATTTATTAGTACTATAATTTTTTTTACACTAACATAAATTAAATTATTGGCAATGAAATCTATTAATATCAAATGTGGGTTGGTTTTCAAAATGTCAAGAAAAAATCATGGTATTTGGATAGTGGTTGTTCGAGATATATGACATGAGTTAAACAATATTTTATTTCCTTTGTCGTGAAGGATGAAGGATCTATAGCCTTTAGAAATAATGATCAAACAAAAATCAAAGTAAACGTATTATAGGTAAAGAAAACTCTACAAAAATTGTTGAGGTTCAATACGTTAAAGGTTTAAAACATAAACTTCTAAGCATTAGTCAATTGTGTGACAATGGTTTTGAAGTTATATTTAAACTAAACATATGTGAAGTCAAACAAACATTTTCTGGAAAATTTATTCTCTCTGGATCAAAAAAGAAAAATATATATGTTTTATATTTTGAAGAATTACCTATTGAATCATGCTTTATGTCCATAAATAAAGATAAGTGAATATGGCACAAACAAATTGAGCATGTTAGCATCAAAACAATTTCAAAATTATCCAAACTTGATCTTGTTAGAGGTATGCCATAAATAATTTTTGATAAAGATAAAGTATGTGAAACTTGTGCTAAAGGAAAATAAGTCAAGAGTTTCATTCAAAAAAATTTGTTTCAACTCCAGAACCACTTGAATTACTTCACATTGATCTTTTTTGTCCTATCAAAACTACAAGTTTAGGAGGAATGCAGTATGACTTTGTTATTGTTGATGATTTATCACATTACACATGGGTACTTTTCGTAAAACAAAAAGATGATTCTTTTGATGTCTTTCAAACCTTTTGTAAAAAAAATCAAAATGAAAAGAACTGTAACATAAATTATGTAAGAAATTATCATGGAGGAGAATTCATAATTGCATCTTTTAAAAGTTTTTTTTTATTATTTTTTTTATGAAAATGACATTTCTCATAATTTCTCTTGTGTAAGAACTTCTCATCAAAATGGAGTTGTTGAAAGAAATAATAGAATATTACAAGAAATGGCAACAACAATCTTGAAATAATCAAATGTTGAGAAATATTTTTGGACTAAAGCAATCAACACTTCTTGTTATATTTTAACTCGTGTATTGATAAGAAAAATTATCAACAAAACACCTTATGAATTATGGAAAAGCAGAAAGATAAATATATCACACTTTCACATTTTTGGCTACTATTGTTATATTTTAAATAACAAAGACAACATAGAAAAGTTTGACGCAAAATCAAACAAAACCATTTTCTTAGGTTATTCAACTGATTCCAAAAGTTATCACATATATAATCTAATAACAAAAACTATGGAGGTAAGTATGCATGTACTATTTGATAAATTTGATGATCTTGATATACAAAAGATAGATGATGATGATGAAGAATTTTTTTTTGAGAAATAACAATAAATCATTCATCAAAAATACGAGATTGATCATCAATCTATGTTTCAAACTCCTCCAAAACGCTAGAAAGCCATAGGAGATCATCCACAAAATCAAATCCTACAAAACACATTTGACAACATTAGAAAAAATATTCTTTTAAAAAATTACAGCAACAGCAACATGACAATGATATCTCAAGTGGAACAAAAATCAATTAAAATCCATAATTGATCATTCATAGGGGTAAGTAATACAAGAAGAACTTCCCCAATTTGAAAAAAAATCAAGAACATTCTAATTGCAAAGGAAGAACATTCTAGATTAAATATAACACATGAATATTACCACTCTGAACAAATGTGTCTCTTAAAGATCAATAACAACTATAATGAAATCTCTCTAACTTTCATCATATCTATAAAAGAAACATCAATGTGAAGCAAATAGGAAGAGTTTTTAGAGCAATTAATTCAATACTAAACAATCATACTCGAAGCAAAACTCTTCAATCAAGCCAAAGCTACAGTTCTCTTATATTATATTTAAGGGTCTCTTTATTGAACTATTGTTGATAATCATTCTCAAACAAGATTCTAATCCTACAACCTTCTATCACAATTTGAAACTCAAATTTATTTTTTTAAGATAGTTTGAGTGTATTATAAAAATCATTTCAAGGTCGAAAGTTGAATGTTGTAACTGATCAAAGAAAATTGTGTGAAAGCAAAATTGTTTTTATGTGAAGCACATTAGTGAAAAAACTCACAAATTGTGAGAACTGGACGTAGCCTATATTGGATGAATCATGATACATCATTGTGTGATTCTCTTATCTCTTTCCTTTATTATTTCTCACTCACTATCCCTAGTCACGTAGAAATAATTTATTTCACTTATTTTTAACTAACCAAAAACGTTCTGA
The DNA here is from genome assembly GCA_037974875.1 of Cicer bijugum. Lineage (NCBI taxonomy): Eukaryota > Viridiplantae > Streptophyta > Magnoliopsida > Fabales > Fabaceae > Cicer > Cicer bijugum. The sequence continues at coordinate 854,238 of JBBPBT010000959.1, read as the reverse complement.
ATTTTTATGAGTAACCAAAATTGATTTTAAGTTATTATAAATTGAAAGTATGAATTAATATTTAAAAAATAGAAAATCACAATTCAAACCATCTTCTTTGTGATTTATATTGCTACTTTAACTTGTTTACGTGGTTCAAGAGAAAGGTACTAATTAAGCCATCAAAGAATGGCTAGATAGGGCCTAGCTACAAATTATTGGTTCCACTTTTTCCCTAATGTAGTTTTGAAAAATCTGGGGGCCCAATGTTCAAATCACCACCTTATATTGCTAGATCGTAATCCTTGGTCCTACCATAGAGAAAATTGACATTTCAAATTCTGGATCCCATCGAAAGTATCATTGACATAAGCTGGATAGATCCCTCACTCTAAGTGTTTTGAGGAAGATTTATCCATGTGGAGTACAAATCAGGTGCATAAATTGAGAAAGGAGTTGAGTAGTTGAATTAGTAATGATGCTTCTTAAATGCGATATACCATAGAATATGAGGGATTGGAGACCTACTGCGTTGTGTAATGTACTTCATAAATTCATATCCAAAGTTCTTGCAAACCATTTGATGAGGATTTTGAGTAAATGCATCTTAGAGAACCAAATTACTATTTTCCTAGAGCGCTCTATTCTTGATAATGCACTAGCAACCATTGAATTAGTTCATTACATGAAAAGTAAGACGAAAGTAAAAGTTGGTGATGTTTCCTTCAAGGTTGACATTAGCAAGGCATATCACAAACTAGATTGGGAGTACATAAGAGATACCATGGCGGCTATGGATTTCTTAGATCATTTTGTGTTTTGAGACAGTTAACAATTCAATTATAGTGAATGAGCACACATCATGTCCTAAAGTATGCCGTACATGTATTAGGCAAGGAGACCTTATCTTCCCTTATCTTTATATCATTTGTGTTGAAGGACTATCAACTTTAATGAGATAAGTAGGGATATTCATGGAACAAAGATTTGCAAAAATGTTCTGGTTATTATTCATTTGTTGTTTGCAGATGATTGTTTTCTCTTTGTCAAGGCTTCAAAAGAGGAGGCACTTGTCATGAAGAAAATCTTATCGACATACGAGGCAGCCTTCGGATAGTCTATCAACCCTCAAAAATCATAAATTTTTTGCAATTGAAATGTTGAGCAAAGACTTAGAGAAAAACTTGTCGACGTGTTGTAGGCCATTCTATAGATAAATGTTGGAATTCTAATTGTTATGGAATAGGTCAATTTGTTGAAAATGAGGTAATTATAAAGAGATTGGTAAATAAATATGTCCCTAAAAATATTGTTGCTTCAGGCTAGGTCGAAACTGAAGGTAAAAACAAAAATATTCAGCGTATTAGTATTCGTTAAGTTGTTTCCTATCTTTTTATTGATCATATCGCCAACGTTGAAAAAGGAGGGCACCATTGTTATTCAAGAATTTTCTCTATTTGATCAGGAAAAATTGACAAGAATTGTGAAAATGCTTCTTACTCGGATTCAGTTGATTTTGGGGAATCAAAAACTATTTTGGAGACTTGTTAAGAATATGAGGTCTATGCTACATAGGATCTTAAAAATGCAATTCATTGGTCTTTGGTATCTGCTTATTTAATTCAGCTAAAATGTATTATCTATGTGAGGATCATCAATATCAATATATGTGTATTGTTGGTTCTTGGAGTGATGCAGTGTCAAAGGAGAACAATATTTAAAACTACCAAAACTATTATGATTTGAAAGTCAACTCAATGGCTATGATGTTGGGCATGACATACCTCAATTTATTGTTACTAACTATAATTTACAGCTCATGCTCAAGACTTGGAGATATTGTGAGACTTTTTTAAAGATAGAGATGTTAAGGAAACAAATCATAAGAGATCTACAAGAGATCTATTGACGATGAAGAAAAGACAACTGCTATTAGTTTGCAAAAAAAAAAATCTAATTTCAATGAATAACCTTTTACGAATCTGTTTTTTAAGACAATGAAAAAAATATACAGAAAAAAATACGTAGAAAAAAATTATATTGTATAATTTCGGCCCAAATGTCAAATAAACCTACATGATTTAAGTGACATTTTTTCTTTCTTTTATTTTTATGGATTTGGCTTAGTTTATGTTTATGTCCCACAACTTTTTTTTTTTGGTTTTTTTTTTATTAAATTTTTAGTTAAGAAAAAGTATATTTATTTATCACTTTTGGGACACTTTTGTTACTTTTCTTTAGGTCTATGCCCTCCCTTTTTTTTTTGCAAGTGTAGAAACTATCTATACACTTAAATTTGTGGATATAGTTGCAAGTGGTTTGACAAATTAACAAGTTGGAATTGGTTCTACTCTGATGGAGTTTCTGAATCTTAAAGCAACCTATTTGATCATGCATATGGTTCATTGTACTTTTGGGGCCACATGTTTTCTTTTCAAAGTTGAAAGTGTGAGACCATTTCATGAAGAACCTTTTCTTTTTATCTTGAAACCAATGCCATGATCAATTGATAGTAAATATTTGAGTAGCACATAATATAAATTTTAGAATAAAACATAATCCTAATATGAAAGCCTTAGCAACACTCTTACCTATTTAGTGAGGTGTCGATTTGTAATCTCACTTTGAAAAATTAATCTCTACAATATTGTACAATAATACTTTTATTTACCAAAAAAAAGTGTTAGCAACATTCTAATCATACCATTACCAAATTAACCTTTCTTTTATATACATTAAATTTAATTTCACCATAGATCTAATTATATATGTTTTGTCTTTGAAATCTTATGCACCAACTAGAATTTGGATTTTTCAAATCTCTCCTCCTAGTTGGTGCAACTAACTAGCTCAACTAGAATCTCTTACTCTTTTATTTAAGTTTTGAACTAGTATTTCAATTGAATATATGTTATTTATCTGACTAAATACATTTTTAGTCTTTAAATTATTTTTAAGTTTTACTTTGGTCTCTAAAGATTTTTTCATTTAATTTTGATCTTGTAAGTTAAAAATATTAGCTAATACTTTTGTCCCTCGAATTATTTTTGTTTTATTTTAATTTCTTAAGTTGTAAACATTAAACATTTTAACTACTTAAGTTATAAAAATTTAACGCTTTGATCTCTAAGTTACAATGTTAGACACTTAGAACTAAAGTGAAATAAAAAAATAACTTAAAAACCAAAAATACAATTTAATCTTTTATTTATCGAATTGCTAAAAAAAATATATCAATAATCTTAAAAACAAAAGACGGTGACTTTTATGATCCAAACAAGTTATGGGGTTATTATATTTATAATATAAAGTTTTGGTTGATTAATAGAAATTTAATTTTAGTATTACATTAATATCCAAACGATCCAAGATGTTCTTTTATCTTTACAATTAATTTGATGGGTGAAACTATGATGCACCTTTTTTAAATTAAACTCATCTCATCTGAAAGCCAGTGAAGTGTATGACGTGTTGGGAAATTCAACAACAGATAACACAAACTTGCAAGAATCTGTGAGGAGCAATCAACAAATAATTACAGCAAATAAAATCACCATCACAAAGGACACAATAATTTTTAACGTGGAAAAACCTTCTCAATGTGAGAAGTAAACAACCACGAGACCAAGCCAGTAATAGAGCTCCACTATGATCAAAATATGGGTACAAGAGAGTTTCAAATATGGCACAAATTCGTGCTCAGTAATCAACCAAAAACAGCAAGGTAACCAGCACAACAATCAGCCAAAACAATGAGAAAACAAGCATAAAATTGAGAACAAAGTTCAGCAAAAAAACCAGAAAAACTGCTACTGTCCGAGTTCGATTTCTCCCACCTCAGACCTCTGATCGACGATCCAAACGGTCAGATTGAATTATCACGAGTCACGAACCTGCTGTCCAAATTTCAGCCCGATCCGACGGTGAACGAAGGAGAAATAGCGAATCTAGTACAGCTGCTCTGTTTTATGCGGAAATAGGGTTTACTCTTCCTCTCTCACTTTTCTCTTTGCCCCTCTCTCTGAATTCAGCTCTCTCTCTCCCCCTCTAATCTGACCTCTCTCCACTTGGTTAAGTGAGAATCATGGGCTTGCACATATTGGGCCTTTCTCCACATAGGAAGGGAGCCCAAAACTCAACATATCTCCCCCTCACAACTATGTGGAGGTGACCGCCAAACCGGCGATCTAACAGCAAGTTTCAAACTTGCTTCTCGATAATGTTTTGGTCATCATATCAGCACCATTATCATCTGTATGAATCTTGACCAATTCCAACAACCCAGCATCCAAAGCATCACGTATCCAGTGATACCTAACATCAATGTGCTTGGACCTAGAATGAAAGGTTGAATTCTTACCAAGATGGATTGCACTTTGACTATCACAAAATAGCATGTACTTATCTTGAACAAAACCAAGCTCCTGCAAGAATTTCTTCAACCATAACAATTCCTTGCATGCTTCTGTAATGGCAATGAACTCTGCCTCAGTAGTGGATAATGCAAAACACCTCTACAATCTGGATTGCCATGCCACAGCTCCCCCTGCAAACTTAATCAAGTAGCCTGAAGTAGACTTTCTGGAATCAATGTCTCCAGCCATATCAGAATCAGTATATCCCACAAGAGTAGGCTTATCACCTCCAAAACAAAGCCTCAAACTGGTAGTACCACGAAGATACCTCAAAATTCATTTCACAACATTCCAATGCTCTCTACCTGGATTAGACAGAAATCTACTAATTGTACCAACATGTGCAATATCAGGCCTTGTACACACCATTGCATACATTAAACTACCCATAGCAGATGCATAAGGAACTCGTTGCATATCTGATTTTTCAGCTTTATTGGGAGGACTCTGACTAGTACTCAATTTAAAATGAGTAGCAAGAGGAGTACTTACAGCCTTAGCATTTTCCATCTGGAACCTCTGTAACACTCTTTCAACATAGTGTTCTTGTGACAGCCAAAGTTTCTTCTTGTTCCTGTCACGCATGATTCTTATACCAAGAATCTGCTTAGCAGCTCCCATGTCTTTCATGGCAAATGACTCGCCCAATTGCTTCTTCAACCTGTCAATCATGGAAATATTTTTCCCAACAATAAGCATGTCATCAACATACAATAACAGGATAATGAAATCATCATCAGCAAACTTTTTAACAAAGACACAGTGATCAGAAGTAGTCTTCTTGTAGCCTTGCTCACACATAACTGACTCAAACTTCTTGTACCACTGACGCGGGGCCTGCTTTAAACCATATAGACTCTTTCTGAGCCTACACACATAGTCTTCCTTGCCTTTAACAAGAAAACCATCAGGTTGCTTCATGTAAATCTCTTCCTCCAAATCACCATGAAGGAACGCAGTTTTTACATCCATTTGCTCTACCTCCAAATCAAGAGTAGCAGCCAAACTCAACACAGTTCTAATAGATGACATCTTCACCACAGGAGAGAAAATCTCATTGAAATCAACACCCTTTCTTTGTCTGAAACCTTTCACAATCAATCTGGCTTTATATCTTGGAGATGTAGAATTGCTTTCTTGCTTCATTTTGAAGATCCACCTGTTTTCCAAAGTCTTCTTTCCCTTAGGTAGTTTCACCAAATCAAAAGTGTGATTATCATGCAAAGACTTCATTTCATCTTGCATAGCATCCAACCACTTCTTCTTTTCATCACTCTCCATGGCTTCATCATAACATTCAGGTTCGCCTTCATCAGTCAATGTAACATAGTCATCAGAAGGATACCTAGTGGATGGTTTCCTCTGCCTAGTAGACCTCCAAACTTGAGCTTGAGGTGGTTCAGGAGCATCACCAAGATCCTCATCTTGTGACATCTCATGTTCTTCTTCAGCATCATCATTAGGAACATCAAAATTATCTCCAAGCTGTTGATTGCCAACATCACCATGTTGCTCATCATTCTGAATATTATTTTCAGCAGTATCCAAATCATGTATAGGCATCCGAACTGGATCAACATCAGACAAACCATTATCAATCTCAAGTGTAGTCTTCTCCATCTTATCAATGTCTTCAATGGTTTGGTCTTCCATGAACTTCACATCACGGCTTCTAACAACTTTCTTCTCAACTGGATCAAATAGTTTGTAGCCAAATTCATCCTGACCATAACCGATAAAGATGCACTGTCTTTTCTTCGCATCCAACTTGGATCTCTCATCCTTTGGAACATGCACATATGCTTTGCAACCGAAGACACGCAAATGATCATACCTAACATTCTTGCCAAACCAAATCTTGTATGGCACCTCAGCATTCAAAGCAACTGCAGGACTCAGATTAATAACATGCACTGCCGTGTACAATGCTTCACCCCAGAAATGCTTAGGCAACTTTGCTTCAGAAAGCATACACCTAACTCTTTCAATCAATGTCCTGTTCATTCTCTCTGCTAAACCATTCAGCTGAGGAGTTTTAGGAGGAGTCTTTTCATGTCTGATACCGTGCTGCTTGCAATAAACCTCAAATGGTCCACAATACTCACCACCATTGTCAGTACGAATGCATTTCAACTTCTTGCCTGATTGTCTCTCCACCATAACATGGAACTCTTTGAATTTCTCCAGAACTTGGTCTTTTGTCTTCAAAGCATAGACCCAAAGCTTCCTGGAACAATCATCAATAAAAGTAACAAAGTAAAGTGCACCACTAAATGACTTTACCTTCAACGGGCCACAAACATCAGAATGCACCAATTCAAGCAACTCTGACTTCCTTGAGGAAGGATGTTTCTTAAAGGATACTCTAGTCTGCTTACCAGCCATGCAATGAGAACATTTCTCCAACTCTGCACTCTTTAATCCCGGAAGTACATCATTTTTAGCTAAACAATTTAGCCCCTTTTCACTTATATGATTAAGCCTGCGGTGCCACAAAGAAACCTCCATATCCATGGCATTCACACTGTGTTTAGCAACCAATGCTTTAGTCCAATACAGTTTATTAATTTTCTCCCCTCTGGCCACAACTAAGTTACCTCTAGTGAGTTTCCATTTTCCTGAACCAAAGTGATTGTCATAACCACCATCATCAAGCATCTGCACAGAGATCAAATTAAAGCGAACATCTGAAGCATGTTTGACTCCTCTAAGCAACAACTGCACTCCCATGTTGGTCTGCAAACAAACATCACCAATACCAACTACCTTAGACGCACCATCATTACCCATCTTCAACACTCCAAAGTCACCAAAAGTGTAAGATGTGAAGAACTCCTTCCTTGGTGTAACATGCAGTGTAGCACCACTATCAATAATCCACATGCTCTCATCTGATACAAGATTGACTGAGTCATAGTCACGGAGAATAATCAGATCATCACAAGTAGCAGTAGTAACACGGTCATCATCATCATGATTCTTATCTCTCTGCTTACTGTTATTGTTTTTGCTCTCCCTTTTCCATATGAAACAGTTCCTCTGTATGTGCCCCATTTTGTGACAATAATTGCACTCCACATTCTTGTGTCTAGACTTGGACTTACTTATGTTGTTCTCTCTACTCGCACTTCTGTTATTCTGTCTGTTCCCTTTCGGTTCCTTTCTTTGACTTCGGCCCCTGTTCTCAGTGACAAGTACCTCGGAATGAGATGAAGTACCTTATGCCTTCCTTCTCATCTCCTCATTAAGAACACTTCCCTTTACACTTTGCAAAGAGACAACACCATCAGGAGCTGAGTTTGTAATTGAAACCCGAAAAGTTTCCCAAGAATCTGGTAGAGTATTCAGTAGCCATAGTCCCAACACTTCATCATCAAATTTGATACCCATACCTGACAATTGATCTATGAGCCCTTGAAAATCATTTAAGTGATCTGAAATAGAAGTCCCCTCCTTGTACCTCAAATTCATCAAGGAGTTCAACAAATACAACTTATTATTCCCTGATTTAGAAGCATACAAAGATTCAATCTTCTTCCACAAGGATCTTGCATGTTCCTCATTAGCAATGTGATTATAAACATTGTCTTCTACATATTGCCGAATAAAACCACAGACCTGCTGATGTTTAAAACTCCAATCCTCATCAGTCTTGGATTCTGGCTTCTCACTAGCAAACACAGGAAGATGCAAATTCTTCACAAATAACAGATCCTTCATTTTCCCCTTCTATAAGTGATAATTAGTGTCATTCAAACAAATCATTCTATTTGTATTTGCCTCCATCATTCAAACAAGTCAAACAACCCCTTAACCAAAGAGCTCTGATGCCACTCTGTTGGGAAATTCAACAACAAATAACAATAACAACTCTAACAGAGTAATATGCAGCGGATAATCAATTTCCCAAACTTGCAAGAATCTGTGAGGAGCAATCAACAAATAATTACAGCAAATAAAATCACCATCACAAATGACACAATAATTTTTAACGTGGAAAAACCTTCTCAATGTGAGAAGTAAACAACCACGGGACCAAGCCAGTAATAGAGCTCCACTATGATCAAAATATGGGTACAAGAGAGTTTCAAATATGGCACAAATTCGTGCTCAGTAACCAACCAAAAACAGCAAGGTGACCAGCACAACAATCAGCCAAAACAATGAGAAAACAAGCATGAAATTGAGAACAAAGTTCAGCAAAAAAACCAGAAAAACTGCTACTGTCCGAGTTCGATTTCTCCCATCTCAGACCTCTGATCGACGATCCAAACGGTCAGATTGAAGTATCACGAGTCACGAACCTTCTGTCCAAATTTTAGCCCGATCCGACGGTGAACGAAGGAGAAATCGCGAATCTAGTACAGTTGCTCTGTTTTATGCGGAAATAGGGTTTACTCTTCCTCTCTCACTTTTCTCTTTGCCTCTCTCTCTGAATTCGGCTCTCTCTCTCCCTCTAATCTGACCTCTCTCCACTTGGTTAAGTGAGAATTATGGGCTTGCACATATTGGACCTTTCTCCACGTAGAAAGGGAGCCCAAAACCCAACATGACGTACAGATGAAATGGCATTAATCCAAGTATATATGCAACAATAAACCTTCACGAGCTCTTCTACTTTGTTATAAATTGTATCTCATGCCTTTCATAAAATTCATAATAGATAGAATTAAAACTCGAATTATTGGTATAGACACGGAGATGTGTAATTACTTGGAAAATTAAGCAGGTATGAATGCAAATACTTGTATAATAGTACCTACTCCGCCTCATACACACACTTATATAAATATATTATTTATTTATTATATTAGTGTTTAGTTTAGTTTAATTAATTGTTTTCTTTTATGTTTTAACATCTATTAATATCATTGGATCACTATCATATTTATAATCGAAAGATAAACATTTATAAATTTTTTAAGAATTTAATTTTGATGAATAAGTAAATAATTGTGATTTCATAGAATTTGTAACTTCAAAAAGTATTATTATGGATATTTAGATCTGTATTTGTAACAAGTGTTCATTTGAAATATTGAGTTAGAAAATATTTTGGTTTATAATACTTTAAGTTTGGACTTAAGATATTTGGATGATTTTTAAATTTAATCAGAACAATATCATTAATATATCGATCTATTTTAGTTAAAGCATGAGTAATGGGTGTGAATACAGGCTCTTAGGTATCCAAAGAGTAAGGGTAAGAGTATTAAAGTTAATACTCAAGAGGTACATATACGAGTATGAGTATTTTTTTAAACCGCGAGTATGAAGACGAGTATATACTCTATCTAAACTCTACCCATTGTCATCCTTAATATATACTTGTAATTATCGGGATAATTTTGGCAAACAAAGAAAGACAAACTTCATTAGAAATTAATACATAAATGTGAGGTTTTGAAATTGAACTTGAGTGACTAACAACAAAATTGTTTTTTAAATGGAGTATTCAATTAACGATATTTATATTTATCAATTTAATTAAACCTTATCATCATCAAAATTATCATTTAAATTTAATATAGGATTACAGCTCGTTTATTTTTTAAAAAAACATTTTCCATTTTTATATTGTATGTCGGTAGTTAAACTAACATTTGGTGATGTATTTGTTGTTTTTAAGATATGATAAAGAGAAGATAAAAGAAGGAGAAAAAGAAGGGAAGAAAAAAATACAAGCTAACTTATGAGAATGTATTGTCAAAAACATGATCTGCAATTATTGTATGACATTAAACTCTAAGTTTGTTTACCTCTACCGATCTGCAATTACTGAATGTAAATGAAAAGATCAATAAAAATCTCTTCATGATACTTTATAAATCTGAAAGTGGATTATACACTCACTTCATATATATCGATCAACAATATTATACGTAATAAAATTTAAAAAATGATTTAGAAATAGTTTTTGTAAAATTTGAATCTCACAGGTATGACTGTCACATTCATTTTAGGCTGAAAAATGTCACTATTTTATTTAATGTGAAAGTGAAAGCCAATGAAGTTTGAGTGACATACAGATAAAATAAGGGGAATGAATCAATCCCAGTATATATGCAAAAGTAATTAACCTTTCAAAAAAGTGAAAAAGTGCATCCACTTTATAGGACCATTATAGTGAAATTGAGTAAAACTATAGCACAAAATTATTTCCCCTGTATTTTTATTTTTTATATATATTATTCCAAGAGATCTTATCTTTGCAAACATCTCACAAACTCCCTCACACACCCTCAGTTAAGTGGCAAGACTTCTGAGATTGAGTTCAAATATCAGTCAAAACAATTATAAAATAATAATTAGATCACTGTTATTAATAATAATTTTTTAAAACTAAAAAAAATCACTCAATAGCTGATTTGTCTTAATTAATTCGCATTAGTATACTTTGTATATTGAAAATAGTAACCATAATAAGTCCATAATATATTAACACTTTAATTTGAGAATATTTTGATGCAACTTATAAGATACTAAGCTAAACAAAGAATATTCCACCTACACTCTAGTAATATTTCTCTAGCAAGCAATGGCATTGCAGATTTTGACTCTTCCAATATTTATAGACCATGACAACAGAAAAAATATCACAAATGATTTTTGTTATTATCATCTTTCTTCAGATGAGTCTGGCAGTAGAAAAAATCACCAGACTCATAAATTAGATAATCGAAAAACTTTGACACACATTTTCACCAAAAAATAATAAAGTGTTGAGCGTGCAAATTACAACTCTCATATATCATTTTTTATTAATTATATGAGTTGTGTCTTTTACATATCATTAGGTATATATTCACACTTTTACAAAATGCTCTCTTCCATATATAGTTAATTTAATTTGTTTTTCTACAACTTTTTGTCAAATATTCACTTCCACGATGGCAAAAAGTGCAAGGAAACTTTTCTCAAGCACTCCAATTTTAAAGTATAAAATAATATATACCAATTAAGAAGGAGACAAAACATCATATTTTCACCTATTGGTGGAAAGGTTCATATTGATTCCTCTATAATAACTCCCATCAAATTTAAAGTAAGTCTTGTATTATATCACATAGATTTTGTATTTGAGATGAAATTTAAAGCGTTTGCTTGATATAATAGAGAATCAACCTTTATTATTTGTTTAAATGATTTCTTTATTTGTTTCTTTACTTTCCTCTACTTTATCCCAATCCAATCATATGTCAACTAAAATAATAATATAAATCATGTTAAAGCTCAAGTTTTAAAAGTATGGTCATGCATTTTTTGTATGTGGTAAACCCATCATTGCATGTGCAAATTAAACTTTTCATTATATAAAAGTGTTATAGTATTGGTAGATATGTCTAGAAGAAGATCATTCATAAAACATCTTTTCTTCTTCTTTTAGAATATGACAAAAGCTCACATAATGTAGGTCCATTATTTGCAAGGAAATAATAGAAGGTGAAAACATATATACAAAATAAAGAGAAAGGGAAGGCCGACATAGAAATGATAATTAACATGCTTTTGTCATTGGCCTTGTTACAAAAACAAAGAATGGATCATGGAATTATATGTATTATTATTAATGTCAATTTTAGGTTGTCTTTGAAAAAATTGTCACTAAATTATCCAATACTAATTAAAATCAGTCACGTGTATTTCAATAAATAGTTTATAGAATTTTAGGTTTAATATATTTAGTGGAGTACATGTGACTAATTTTAATTCATTATGGTAGGTAACTTATCCATTGGGTTTGTTTTGACTTTTTTTATACTTTAGTCAGATCAGATTCTATTCGAATTATCTATAATAATATTTAGTCAGATTTTACTTACTTTTTTTATCAAATTTTGAATTATCAAACTCATTTCTTTTGAGAATCGGAAGATACATTATGACAAGAAAGAAAGAAGAAAAAAAAAAGATCAGCCTATGTTAGTGTATCAACCATATTTCAATCTACTGTGAAAATCAATCACTACAAATTGTATAAATTTATAGGTTTAAGGAGCTTATATGAATGTGACATATTCCTTGTACATGAAATAATTTCAATTCAACATTTCAAAATTGGAGATTGGAGTGAAACATGATTATTGTCATATATATATATATGATTTGCAGTTAGATTGAGAAATTGTCGTATTTATAGAAAGAAATTGTTCTTATGTCATATTTATAGAAAGAAATCATTCTTATTTATTTGTCATTTAGGAAATTCAACGTTACATTAGTTATTAATTTGTCAATAACGCATTTAATTGTTTATTGTAAAGAGAAATAGATGAAATAAGTTAATAAATAATGAATGGTGTTATAGAAAAAAGATAAATAATAGTATCAAAAATAACAAAATATATTGATTGTCTTTTTATGTGTAAAACAATCAAAATACAACAATTAAAAAGGAACTGAAGGAGTAATTAATGAATTTTAGTCCCTAAAGTTTGTGAATAATTGTTTACAGAAAAGATAAGGTAAAATACAAAAGGTATATATATGATGGTTATCCTCTTTATATTGTACTAGAAATTACACACCATAATACAAATTAAGAAAATTACAAATATTTCAAAATATATATTGACTTTAATTTAATAACTTAATAATATAAGGACTGTATTTACAACTATCAGTCACATTCAAAATACAATAAACAAGATAATAAAGCATAAATCTAATTAGTGCAACTGCAAGTAATTAGATTATATGAAGAAGAAAAAATAGAGTATTAGTAGAAAAATCATAGTAATAATAGAACATAAGTGATTGTACTATTACTTTCGATCCCTTTTGTCTCCGTTGTAAATTAGCGATATTTTGTCTTTTGTAGAAGCTGAAACCCAATACTTAGATAATAAGTATCACCATTTAATGAAATGGTGGTACTTATTGCCTCTGTACCGGGTTCAATTCTCAGAGAAGCCAAAAGCTCATAATTTATAATGGAGACAAAGAGGCGAGATCGTGAGTAATAGTGTCAGTGGTTGGTGCCGGACTGTTACAATAATCTTCTGACCATTTTGTTTAACTCAGAAAGATGGAACAATGCCATATCCAATTTCTGTAATTAGTGTTGATGAAAACATTTGATCAACTTCAGCTTCTACATCGGTTCGTTTTGCGAATCGACCTTTTATACGCGGTCGAGTCTCGGCATAGGCTTTCCTTGATGCATACCTTATTGTTTTCTCAAATTTTCTTGTCTTCTTTTTTTCTCTGTACCTTAGGACTCTTGCTTCTCTGTCCATTGGAGAGAAATGTGAAGTCATTTGAATTGGAGGACCAGAAAATAGGTCAATTGTTCCTTTTGGAGGTCTTGAATAGGTCATTGTTGATTCTGGTACAACACCTACATCCATGGATGAAACTGATACCTGATTTTCAAAATGAAACAAAAATTAGTACCTAAAATATTTATGAGCTATAAGTTCAAGATAAATTTTCCATGTAGCACTATGTATTCATATCCATGAAATTAGTTAGACCTATAATTGACATTCTTATCACATAAATAACAGTTTTAAATAGTGGTCGTAGTAATAGTTGTGGTCGCAACGTAAACACAAATTACACGAGATTTAATCACAGAGTTAAGTAAATTGTGTTTGCGTCTTTGACTATAGTGTGGATGTAGTTCCTTTCAATTATGATTCAAACTTAGAATTACAAATTAAAACGTGTATTTAAATACAACGGTCTAAGTAAATTGTGTTTGCGTCTTTGACTATAGTGTGGATGTAGTTCCTTTCAATTATGATTCAAACTTAGAATTACAAATTAAAACGTGTATTTAAATACAACGGTCTAGTTTACAAGATTACCCTATTCAGTAGATCAAATGCAGCTGATACAACCTCAATTGCATTCGCGTTATGGTTTTGACAACACTAAAAACCATTATGTCGCAACTCAAAGTTCTGTTTACGAATCTTTATTTAAAAACCTGCCTCTAATTTTAGGATAAGGTTTTTAAACTGCACAAATTGTGGAATTTCTTGACATAGAAATAACATCTATAGAAGTCAGTTTTTATGGAATCAGATTCTGAGGATGGAAAATTGAAGAATATTTCCCTTAAGATAAACATTCCATATATGCAATCACTACTTGAGCTAGCTAACATATGAGAATCTAAAGGGAAAGCTTTTAACACAACTTGTACTTGTTTGTTACAAGGAATATACTAAAAAGAAATATCAATTTTTTTAGTGATTCTATTTTTTCTAATTACATTCAAATAGATTGTTTATATGAATTTAATTTATGTTCACCTATGTAATAAATTAAATTCACGTAACATTTGAAAAATTAAAAAGCAAAACAAATTTTTTTCTTATGTATATTAGGGAAAACAAAGATACAACCGTTTCATAGAAACAAATTAAGCATGATACTTTGAGCTTTAGATTCCATCCACTAAAGAAAAAGTGTAAAGAAAAAAGGGTAAAGAGAGTTAAAAAGTTTCATAAAGAGTCATAGGAACCATGTTTAATTGTATGAACTTGTTCAAAATGGCAAACCATCTAGTATACAAATTATATAGGTAAATCAATCCAAATTCAGAATTTGAACCATAAAGTTATATTGTCATTTAACATTACTAGATAAGATACAACTTTTAAATCCAGCTATGACAACAACAAAAAAGTATCGAAATCAAATACAAATTCAAGAGGCTTAAGATCTTGAATTAGACTAATTTGAGGTTTCACACAAATGAATTTTTAAGAAAGAGCTACCATAAACAAAAAAACAATTATCATGCACATGTTTTCTAAAGTAGTCAGTTAGGAAGAGAAACCTAACTTACAAGCAGGTCAGTCAGATTCCTTGACACATATTAGTCATCAACAAAGTTAATGATACTTCGCACTAATTAATGTCATGATTAAAAAACAAACAAACACAGTTTTACTTTTATTGAATTTCCAAAGAAAAAGGAATTGAAGGATCTTACACTATGACTAATAGAACCATTGTAACTGAATCCAGCTTTGGAAGACTCAAATTGATCCAACCCAAGTTGAAAATTCTGTACTTGCTGCTGTTGAACAGGAACAACACTATACTCATCATGATGAGTAGTATTGGTATTGAAATTGTTATCACCACCACCACCACCACAAGAATTACAATCAACAAGATCCAAATACTCATCAACTTCACCATTAAACAAAAATCCATTATTACCCTCTTGATTATGATCATTACTATTGTTATTGTTGTTACTATTCTTGAGAGGATTCAACAAAAGCCATGAAGCTGCTTCATCTTCATCTTCCATATTATCAACAACTTCATCCTCCTCTTCCTCCACCTCACCACCACCACCAACAAACCCTTCGTGATCTTCGACACCTAAAAGGGTCGCCGGAGGACCATAAAGGTAGCCGGAGATCGGAAGAATAGGAACACGTTGGTGGCGGCTGGCAAGAGGATTGGCAGAATGGATATCAGCATCACAGGTAGAGCAAAGAGAAGCGGCGTCGGCTTTACAAAGAAAAGCCGCCGGGGCACGCTCACAGGCCTCGCAGACCCAAACGCGCTCGTGCCTCGAGGCTACACGATTGGCCGCGTGGACGCGCGCGTCACACGCGGCACATAAGTATGCCGAGTCTGCGCGGCAGAAGACCGCGCATGCGGCCGAGCGGCACGTGTCACATGTTCGTGGCCACGTGACCGCAGGCCTAATGGTTGCGGGGGCGGTGGCGGAGGTGGTGGTGGTGGTAAAGAGTTCTTGCTCCAACATTTGTGGAGTGATGAATGGTTTGTTAATTTGTCAGTTTGGGACAGACAATGTTAAGGAACTAAATATAGGTGAAGTGAGTATTGCAGTGATTGTTCTTGCTGTTTTTGGGGTGTGTTGGGAGTATAAGAGAATCTGTGTAGGACACGTGGCATAAATTTAGTGGTGAGGAAAAGTTGTGACATTATCTATCTTGTGGGTGGCTATGCTTTAGGGTGGAGCCAGGTTTTGGGTCAGAGGATTGAGATTGTAAATTTGTAAATGTGATTAACAATCATGAGTAGAAGAAGTATAACAAATAAAGGTTTAGTTATATTTTAATATGCCATGTTCAAAATAATATTATAATAATAACATTTGACACTTTTTATATAATTTTGACCCAAAAAAAAGTATATAATGTTTTTAATTTGAATATTTTATATACAAATTTTTTAAATTGCTCTTTTGTACTTTCTTGGTTCCACAATTTGTGATAAAACGAATTATTCTTTTAATTTTAGTATAATAAAAATTATTTTTTCTCAATTATATTTTAATTAATATTACATGCATCATCTTTAATTTAATATTTTCTAATGTACATTAATGATAATTGTGAATATATCAATAATTGATAAGGATAATTTAGCGAATGTATTAATTTCTTTTTTTTTTTTATAATTAAATGATAAAAAAATCCGTACATAATTATCAAAGTCTCAAATTCAAACTTGTGATATAATATTCAGTTAGTAATCTTTATAAATTGTAAAATACTCGTAAGTTGTTATAGTACGAAGAAACACTTGAAAATTTGTCAAAAACACTTATTATTAGTTATTAAGACTTATATTTAAGGATAAATTTATGTAGATAAAGACACTCGTATCTTATAGTTTGGTTACCTTATAGTTTGGTTGAGTATGGTATCCAAGAACAGTTCATACAAAGTCACACAATTATTTTATATTAATTAATTTTTCTAAAACAAATATTTGTAGGCAAAGACTTTCATACCTTAGAGTTTGATTAGGAAGGATATCCAACAACAATTCATACAAAGTCAAGCTATTATTTTATAATTAATTAATATCACAATAGTTTAAATTTTTAGTTGATTTTATCTTAAGGGTACCCATACCCAACCAAACCCGTGGGTACTTAAGAACTTACCATATTTTTATCAAAAGGGATTTATAAATAAATGTAATATGGTTGTAAAATTTGTGATATGATTATTAGGTCAAGAGGAGAGAATATAAGAGTTCGTCATATTTAATTAAGAACAATTAATTATACAAGTAATTTAACGATTACTTTTCACTAAATACTTCAAAAATATTACATACATTAATATTCTTAATTTTATTTTATTTTATTTTTATCAATCTTGTTATTTATATGGTGCTCTCAACACCCAATTTTTCATGTAACACACCAACAATGATCGCTTTAGTTGTTGTTATCCTTTTTCTCTGTTTTAACATGTAGACTTTGCAGTGGTAACATAACATATTTACAATATTTACTAACTTGAACAATATGTTGGGCCTGGCTTGTTGTTTGTTTGGAAGACAATACCAAGAAGCTATGTACTGTCGGTCTGTGTTCATAGTAATAATTATATTTTTGTTGGTTGCATCATTTTTTCTTTCAGCTATATTTAAATAGACTATGTGAATTTATGTCAATTTAATTTATTTGGTAAGTAACTTATTTAAATATAATTGAAAAATACAGAGGTGTGACTTACAATAATTATAATTAAATTTTTTCTGTGCAATTCTATGAAGTGTTGAATCAAATCATATATGCAATCATCTTCAACCTCCCGTTGGTCCTTTGTCACTATAGTAATTTAATCTCGAATCCGTGAATGTAAGATTTTGTCATCGTCAAAAATCTAAATTCCTAAAATGTATAGTATAAGTAAAAGTAAGATTTCGTTATCGTCAAAAATCTAAATTCCTAAAATGCATAGTATAAGTAAAAGTAAGATTTCATTATTGTCAAAAATCTAAATTTCTAAAATGCATAGTATAAGTAAAAGTAAGATTTCGTTTTCGTCAAAAATCTAAATTCCTAAATTGCATAGTATAAGTAAAAGTAAGATTTCGTTTTCATCAAAAATCTAAATTCCTAAAATGCATAGTATAAGAAAAAGTAAGATTTCGTTTTCATCAAAAATCTAAATTCCTAAAATGCATAGTATAAGGAAAAGTAAGATTTCGCTATCATCAAAAATCAAAATTCCTACCTAAAATGCATAGTATAAGGAAAAGTAAGATTTCGTTTTCGTCAAAAATCTAAATTTTTAAAATACATAGTATAAAGAAAAGTAAGATTTCGTTATCATAAAAAATCTAAATTCCTAAAATGGACAGTATAAGTAAAATTTGAAAGTTTTTTAAAGTATAAATTTTAAATATAAGGTTGGATGGAATATATGTTTCCATCACTCCATTGTCTCTTACCATGAAAATATGATATGACCATTTCTTAGCGTACCAAGAATTTATTGTTAAAGTGTTAATTAATTAACTTGGAGGGATTATTTAAATTAATACAAACAAAAAGTGAAGATGGTGTGTCCATGTGCTAACGAATTTGACTTAAAAATAGTTTTAGGTGTTTTGAATTGGAGAATATATGTGGTCGATAACATTCTAGAGCCTACCTAAAAGCCCAGGGATAAACTACAAAACAGCCATAGTTTTTTCTAGCAAAAATTAGAGTATACATAGGGGTATGATATGGTAAAAAGGAAATCTCAATTATATTGACACAATTAAACTATCACATATTATTTGCTTATTATTTGCATGACTTTAATAAATATAATAATATAAAAAGAGAAAGAAAAAAAACAAAAGGACTTAGAGGACTATATTAAAACTCAAGATAATAAATAAGTGGATACTTTATAACTGTTTTGTTAAAAATTTTACTATAAAAACTTTATAAAATAAAATTATGGTAAAGGAAAAAATAATTCATTGTCAAAACAATGTCATACTCAATAAGCTAATAAATGAGAAGTTAACAAAATTTGTGTGAGACTCAATCTATTTTAAATGAAAACATCAATTATTTTCACGAGGTTGAGTATCCCACCAATAAGACCTGATAATATGAATACCCAAAAAAGCAATTATATCTCTATAATGATTGTCTTCTCTAAAAATATGAGAAATATTAAATTTAATTTCTTTAGTGATTCTAATATGTAGTTAAGCCACCTATTTTGCAACTACCAAGAAACGATATCTTGATTTTGATAAATTGGAATCGAAATTTGAACCATAAATTATGCCAATCTTTTTATGTAAAAATCACAAACAACCGGATTCGAACTCAGAACCATAACATTTTAATAAACTACATAATAACTAGACCGACATCAGTAGTATAAATGAAATATTGATAGTGAGATTTAATCATGTAAATTGAATAGTTTGATTTAATATAAATTAATAAATATGAATTTTTAGAAATAATTTAAATGGTAGAATAATTATAATAATAGAAAATTTAGATTGATATTAAAGTTTGAAGTGACATATTTGTCAACAACCATTAGTCTCTTGATCTATAAAACTTTAGTGTGTCTTATATTTATTGTTGCAGTCCACAAAAGTTCAATTTTTTGCGGTTGATCAGAATAATTGTTTACAAAATTATGAGATAGTTCAAAAATTCCTATAAAAATACGTTAATTAATTGATATCAAAGTTATATACTTCACTTAAAAAAAAGTAAAAAGAATATCTATAGTCTTATTGCTTAACAAAAAAATTGTTAATATTAGATATTAATTAATTTGCTATTTAAAGTCTAACAAAGCATAATTTTATGGATGACATATTATTTTGTTTATTCGACCTAAATTTTATACAAAGAAAAATTAACAAATGAATCAATAACAACAACAAAGCCATCAGAATAAAATATCAAGTTTTTGAAGTTAGAA
>JBBPBT010000959.1:802187-825745 GCA_037974875.1 Cicer bijugum | reverse complement strand
TTAGTATATGTGTAGTTATGTAGTGAAAAAAAAAAAATAGATTTTGAATGAATTGATTTTACGTAAAAGTGAATTGATATATTATTAAGTGATTTATGTTGAAATCCATTTACTTAAAAGTGTATTGGAATAATAAATTTTAGTGTAAATGACTCTCGAATTTCTTAAAACTCTATTGAGTAATTCTATTATATTAAATCACGTTGAAACTCAAACACTACAAATCTTAGTTTCAAGTTAGAGTTAGAATCAAATTAGGTAAATTAAATTCTATCGAGAGTAACTAAACATGTCAAAATTAGTTATACACTCACTCTCAAAATCAATTATGACAGTTTCAAATGTGTAGTTATGACGTTATGAAATAGTCATTTTAATTATCATCTTATAATTTTGAAAAGATTTAAATTTTATTCCTTAAAATTATAAAATTAAACTTTATCATTAAACTAACATGTTCACGAAATAGAACTAGACATCCCAAAAATAGTCAACACTTCACCAAAATATGGATTTCTCATTATTTTAAGTGTTTGAAACCTTTATCAATTATACTTTCTCTCGAAGATATTATCTTGTCGATCATCATTTCTTTGTTATTTATGTGTTGATTTCTAGGTTATAACTATTAGTTGGGGTGAAAATGTGTGATGCTTTATACTTGTTTTATTATGTGTTGTACTCATAGGATAAACATCTTTGTTTAGTTGTTTTTGTTAAGGTTTTATTTTGGTGGATTCATTTCGCACTTATGATTTCATATTAACTTTGTAGTCTTATCACTGTTTTTGTCCAAGACAAGTAAGGTGAAACATGAGTTTTGGGCGATTGTAAGTGTCTTAATGGAAAATGAAAATAAAATACTAAATACTTAATTGTATACGTTTAATTTTGTGAATAAGTGATTGTGTTTTAAGATTTTGAAACCTTGAAATGAAACAAGTTTATCATTTTGTAATATAAGGTAAATATTAGTGTAAATTCGAATGAGGGCAAAATGATACTTTTATCAATTAGTTACTAATTTTATTCTGGCACAAATACATATGAGCGGGATCAAGTTGAGGAGATTGTAAAAATAGTTGAAGAACATCTTTTGAGTTGTCGTAAAATATTTGAGAGTTTATTGAGTGATGCAAACAAACTATTATATAATAATTGTACTAAATTCACAAAATTGTTGGCGATACTAAAGTTGTACAACTTAAAATGCATAATGGATGGTCTCATAAAAGCTTCACATAATTATTTTCCATTCTAAGAGATATACTTCTAGATGATCCCATATGATAATGGAGTAAAGGTTAGTGTGCATGTCGTATATGTGAATTGAGTGTAGATTGGATGCAATTGAAACATTGTAAGAAGAATATCTTTCTTGGACATCATAGGAGAAATGCATTCCATGGAAAATCATATGAAGGTATTGTTTCTTTAGCACCGATTGGATATCAAATATTTGAAAAAGATACAAGGTTTGACTAATAAATTTGGCAAACCTTTTGCTGGAGATCTTGTCAAAAGTGGGTGGAAGAAAAAGTTAAATTTCTACGAATTGCGATATTAAAAGTCATTGTATACAAGACATTTCCTCAATGTGATGCATATTGAAAAAATATATAGTCTTACCGGTACATTACTCAATGTTCCAGAAAAAGTCTAAGAATGACATCAATGCAACATTGGACTCGGTTGATATGGAAATAAGAAATGAATTGGGCCCCACAAAAAAAAAATCGTAGATTTCTGTCTCCAGCAGCTCATACTCTATTTAAAAAGGAGAAAATTGTTTAATGTAAATTTCTACATGAAGTTAAAGTTCCAAAAGGATACTCTTCAAATATTAGAAATTTAGTTTCTATGAAAGACTTAAAGTTAAAATATTTGAAGACTCATGATTGTCATGTTCTAATTGAACATTTGCTACCAATAGGTATATGTTCCATTTTACCTTAAAAAGTTCGACGAGCGATAACTAAATTATGTTTCTTCTTTAGGGAAATTTGTAGCAAAACGGTCGATCTTTAGAAATTACCGACATTGTAGAGGGAAATTGTTGTTACTTTGTGTGAGCTTGAAATGTATTTCCTACCCTCAATTTTTTATTTAATGGTTCACCTTACTACTCATTTTGTTAAGGAGACAAAACTATATGGGTCATCTTACATGAGATAGATGTATCAGATAGAACGGTATATGAAAATATTCAAATAGTACGTGAAAAGGAGAAGTCGACTTGAAGATTGTATTGTTAAATTGTACATTGTCGAAGAAGCAGTTAAATTTTGTATTGAATATCTATCCAATTTTGAATTCATAGGGTTTTTTTCTCATGTTTCGTCATTCAAAGGGATTGAGATCGTTGGCAAAAATCCCGAGTTTGCATGTCTTTTATTACACCGATTATGTAATTAACGACTACACATTTTATACCATAAAACAAGATGATCAAACCACTTTTCATAATAGCAAAGTCACTCTAGTATCTGAAGCGATGCATATCTCAAGTGCTAATGACTTTCAGATTGATGAGTCATGGTTCTTGCTTGTTGATTTTAATAGGGTCGGATACAACTATGAGCTTTTATTTTAGCGTCACAAGCTAAACAAGTGTTTTATATCACTGATCATACTGATGATAAATAGTCCATTGTCCTATCGACCAATAAATTAAGCGATGATAACAATAATAATGAAGATGTTGCTAATGATCCTTTCTTTGCGTTATCACAACCACGTGAAATTGATTCAACTGATGATGATTTATACATTATCATGATGAGAGAATTTCAACTAATTCATTGTTTCTTTAAGGTGTTTGGGTATTTTCTATTTTCTCTATTTGCATTTTTAAGTATTTTTTATTTTTATAATGGATGCTATGTATGTTTAATCGTATGATTTTGCTTGATTGATTTTTGGCTGATTAGGCTTGTATTGCTGCTAAGCTATTATGCTTGTATTAAGTTTTTCTGTTGATTATGCTTGTATTCTGCTTGATTTCTTTTCTGTTTATTCAACTTATTATGCTTATAATCTACTTGTATTATGCTTTGATACTGATTCTGCTACTTGCAAAAAATCACTTGATAATGCTTGTATTACTTGATGTCGATCACATTGTTTATCCTACTACCTGCTAATTATGCTACGTGCTTGTATCACTTGATAATTTCCTTGTTCACTACCGTATATTTTTGTTGATTATGCTACCTGTTATTCTTATAGTTATCTTTCAATCACATGATGTCAATTTTGTTGCCTTGTAATTCATCTACCTTGTATTGTAATTCATGTTACCTTAATTCACTCTACTAAGTTCATTACTACCTTAATTCATGTTACCTTCTATTGTAATTCTGCTACCTTCTATTGTTCATTGCTAAATCTGCTACCTTGTGTTGTTCATTGCCTTGTTAATTCTTGTATGTGCCCTTATTGTGATGTATATTAATTTTTGTATCTGCTTCTACTACTTTTATAATTTTAATGTGTAAAATTTGTAGATAACTAGATTTTGATGATGATTGAACTCGTCAAAATGAGGAAAATATAATTACTCGTAGTTTTGAAAATGAAGTTAAGTGTGGGGTGACTATTAATTGATGTAAAAATTATAGCCTCAGAATTTCTGGTAAGCGCGTATATGACAGACTATATGCAAATTTCCAAAATTACAAAGCAGTTTAACAAAATGCACTTTTATTAAACAGTAATCAAACACGGTCCCAAGGAATTGATTCTAGGCGAAGGTTCACAATTACATGTAAAATCATATAACTAGTGCAGCGGATATAGAAATTGTTTAACAGATTGATCAAGATACAAACATGCCAATTTAACAATTCAAGCAATATCAATCAATCCAGAATTATGGCTAACATTTGCAATCAAGATTAATCAAACAATCATACAATGCAAGATTAAAATAAGAGTAAGGGATAGAAAGAAGTGCAACGAGATTTTTATATTGGTTCAGCCGCCTTGTGACGGTCTACGTCCAGTCCTAAGATCAAAACGATCTTAGCCTTTTCCAACAGAATCTTGTAGAGTCGTTTTTACAGATGTTCCATCACTCCCTGCCTATCAATAATAAAACACTCTCCCTATTCTATCTTTCACAGCCACTGTATCCCAGAGTTCTTCTCCGAACTCTTCCAAGATCAAAACAAAGTTTCTTCTTGATGAGCCCTCTCAACAACGAAGATAACTACCAGCTTCACTGTTGGATTTTTCTCGGTTCTTTGTTTACAGAATATTTGTTACAGAAAAAATAGAAAATGAATTACAGAATTTGTCTTCAATCCCTTGCAATCAATCTCACACAAGAAGTTGTTCTCCAATATGAGTGTTTGTGAGATCTCTTTCTTTTTCTCTCAAGAAGTCTTTTTCAGCTCTCTATTGATCATCAATAATCGTTGGTTCTGGGTCTGAAAAAGTGTTATCAAAAAGTGTTAAAACAGTTTTGTATGTTATGACTGTTATTGAATCATTCTCTGAGAGACATTGATTGAAGACAGTTTATATAGTTTCTGAAAAACAACAGACAAATTGATTTACCAATCGATTTATTAAAGTAATAAAAAGGCTCAATCGATTTTCCAATCGATTATCGCGAGTCTTGTTTTTCTTGAATCTTGAAACTACATAAACTAATTGATTACCTAATCGATTATTTTAAAGCATCTTTCAAAAAATTAAGTGCAACTCATACTGGATTTGATTGCCTAATCGATTACATATGTTTTATTCCAACAACGAGATCAAAACAATCGATTACTCAATCGATTCATTAATTCAAACAAGCGATTCATTAAGTCACATAATCGATTTGGCCATATTCTGAGTGTTCCCTGTAACTCAAAATTTTCTTCCAATCGATTTGCCAATCAATTTGGTTCAAATCAGGGATTTAGCGTATTTCAAATAAATCAGTGTGCCAATCGATTAGGTGTTATGTTTCTGAAAGAATGACTTTACCACAGTTTATTTCAATCGATTACCTAGTCGATTGATACCAAACTTGTAACAAAAGTAATTGTCACAATGGATTGTCCAATCGATTGTGTTTGTCACAGACCAAGTTCCTTTTTAAAATCTCATTTACGAAATCGATTTGCCAATCAATTAGCTTATTGAATGGCTTGGCCCTGTGACTTGCACAATCGATTTGTCAATTGATTTTTACAAACAGTTTTAGTCTTGTGATTGGAGCAATCAATTTGCCAGTCGATTATCCTACTAAGTGGCTTGTCTCTGACTTGCACAATTTTTAACAAAGATGGTGCCGGTCAATTGCCTAATCGATTAGCCTGTCAATTGGCTTGCCTCTGACTTGCACAATTTTTAACAAAGATTGTGCCAGTCGATTGCCTAATCGATTAGTCTAATCACAGACTAAACATTTTCAAACAACCCTTTTACAAAATCGATTTCCTAATTGATTTGCTTAGTGAATATTCCAACTTTGTTGATTCCTTGAGTTCCAGGCTATTTTCTCAAGTGTGTAGGGTTGAGTTGTTGTTCTTGAAATCTTACTCAGTCAAAATGTTAGATTTATCATGTGATGTATGAGCATTGTATGTTTGTTAATTATGTCAAAACTATGATTAAGGGGACTTAAGTCCAACAATCTCCCCCTTTTTGCATAAGTGACAAACATACAATTTTAACTTGAGTAGTACATTTCAAGATATACCATTACAATTATCATAAAAAATAAGCTCCCCCTAAATTTAAGCAGTCATGGTACAAGTAAGTAACATAGCAACATATTATCTATTATCATAGCATGCTGTTTACAATTTGGTATCAGGGCAAGAGCTTAACAACAACGAAAGAAAAAAATTTAGCACTTCATGCAGTACCAGAGTTAACAACGACAAAAAAGTTAACACTACATGCAGTATCAGAGCACTTATGAGTTATCATGATCAAAAATTATCAGAATAGTATAAGTGCCAGCGTCAGATCATAATATCAGATCAAGAGTACCAATATCAGAGCTACCAATATCACTATTATCAGAGCAATGTGATATCAGAGCTATCAGAGCAATATATCACTATATCAATATATCACCATTATCAGAGTACTTTTTACCAATATATCAGAGTAGCACTTTGCACAAAAAATGTAACACAAGTTATAATATGCACACAAAATGTAACACAAGTTATGAATTCTCTCCCCCTTTGTGAGTTAAGCAAAAAGGATTGAAAGGAGAGAGAGCATCAACAAATGCAAATTATAGCAGATTAGCAAAAATTTCTCCCCATATGTTAGTAAACATGAGCATTGGGGAATTAAGCTTCAGAAAATAGAAAATTGTAGCAGATTAGCAGAAAATAGCAATATTAAAATGGGTACTCTTTATGGTATTAGAGCATACAAATACCACGAAATTAGAGCAAAAACAAATGCAGATGAAACAGATTATGGCAATGGATCATGGAACAAAAAACGTGCTCATTTTCATTCAGTTCATAGAATTGTACACAGAGCAAACAAAAAAATAGTACAAGAACAACACAACAAAGAATCTAAAAACCTAAACTCCTAAACTATGTTGTTCCTCACTATTACCTAAGGGAGAGGTAGAGACCGCTGTATTACCCTCAGCAGGTGTCTCCTCAACGTGAGGTTTAGAAATATTTAGGGGAGTGGGATTTTGGTCCTCTGTTGCTTGCCTGCCAATGTCTGCAACATCTACAAAAGAAAGCTTGATGCCCAAATGTACTTGAATCGCATCAACATCCTGAATAACTGAGGTTAAGGATGCCTTGAGTGTCTTCAAAGTGGCTTCGATTCGAGCATTTGAGGCTTGCATCTTCTCGTTGTGAGCTAGCTGAGCTTCCATGAATTCTAGCATCTTTGCTAAGTATTTAGGAGGGGCTGCTACTGGCTCAGCAACTTGTTGTGTACTCGGCTGGGCTGGTTCGGTAGTCATCTGCGGTCGAACCCAGATGTTGTGTACTCTCTTCAATTGCATCTGATTGACAATTGTTTCTCCAAAGAAGATAGTAGTTTTAGAAGATTCTTCATTGACTAACGACACTTTGAAATGTCTTAGAATCTTTGTAATCAATTGTGGGTAGGGAAGTACCAGCTTTCCCTGTGTTGCCTCCAACATGTGCCTAAGCACAATCCAAGTCCAGCTCATCTTGAGCTCCTTGGACAGCCCCCACAATACAATCAACTCCAGCTTCTGGACCACGACATGGTTTTCGCATCTGGGGACGAGCATCCTGGTCAAGGTATACTTCAGCATTCGATGATGGACCTTCATTTGACCAATTGGGAGTGAAATAGTTTCCACGAACCCATCAACCATCAGGTCCTTTACAACAGTGTGACGATCAAACGAAGCTTCCCAACCTTGACTTGCAGATTCAGCTTCAGAACTGCCATCAACTGAATTCCCATGGAAGGGCAGTCCTGACAACTCTGAAAAATCTTCAAAGGACATAAAGATCCTTTTGCCCTTGACTTCAGCTTTGAAGCCATTATCAGTAAGTTTGAAGGTGGAGTAGAATTCCATGATCAACTTTGGATAGGTGTCAAGTGTGGAGGAGAGAAAATTTTCGAGACCATGAAATCTCAAATGGTTTTGAAAGGTAAAACCATCTGAATCAAAGTAGGTAAAATCCAGAGCCCTAGCCTCATGGATTTTTCGTTTTAGAAAATCAGAAGGGATTGCAGATTTTGTAGCTTTATCCTTGGTGGAAGGAGATTTCTTTGGAGCAGGAGAAGAAACTGTTTTCTTCTTTTTTTGAGTAATCTCCTTCATAGCATCTGACAAGAGTTTTTCAGAAGGAGGCTCCTTTCTCTTCTTAGATTTCCCTTGATCAACTGCGACGGCTTTGCCATTATCTTGAGCAAGAATTTTATGGGTTGGTATTGAAACCCTTTTAGAAATAGTTGGAGGTGGGGAAGGAGTTCGCCCACTAGATGAAGAAGATACTGAAAGTGGTGGTGTTCTGGGCTGGGTTTGCTTAACTCGAGCCATTTCAATGTGTAAATGAATGGAGAAGAATATTAAGGATAGTTTGGAAGATGAAGAAGATGAGTAACAGCAGAGAAGAGTTGAGAAAAAAATTGGAAATTTTGAGACACAATCGATTTAGGGCTTGGAAGAGATGACAGAAGTCGATTGGTAACTGTTCCTTTTATAGTTTCAGAACATATCAATCGATTGGTCAATCGATTATGTTACCGTTGATCGGGAACATAAATAGATTGGGGTCATAATTATCTCCCAACGGCTAGTAAAAACTGGCAATGGTCAAATTTGTGAATCGATTTCCAAATCGATTGCCTTTATTTACTCAATCGCAGGCCAAATCGATTGTACATACCAGGTCAGAAATTTCCATATCAGTTTAGGAACTTCTCAATCTCAGTAGCGATTCCCAAATCGATTTATTAAAAGTGATAAACTGAACAAATCGATTTCCAAATCGACGCTCGGGCTGGAGTCTGAAATAATGTCTCATTGTTGAAGTCTGGGACTAAAATAATCGATTTCCCAATCGATTATTTAAACTAAAGCAATCACTTTCCAAGTCGATTGGATTGGGGAATAATCTATCATATGCAGAAACCTGGGTTTAGTAAATCGATTTATCAATCGATTATCGTGTTGTCTAATCAAGCAAATTAGACAATGTGCATCATCAATCGATTTTGCAATCGATTTCATAAAGCACATTTCCTATTTATCCACAGGATAATCGATTTTTCAATCGATTTTGCATATGTATCAGATTTCATTCTGATCAATTATTCCCAGTTTCATTCTAATGTGATGGAAGCTTTCCTTGGGTAAAGCTTTGGTGAATATGCCAGCCAACTGATAAGTTGTATTGATATACTCAAGCTTTATCTTCCCATTTTGAAATTGGTCCCTTATGAAGTGATGCCTTATCTCAATGTGCTTGGTTCTAGAATGCATCACTGGATTCTTAGTGGTACTGATTGCACTTGTGTTGTCACACATGATAGGCATAGTCCCTAAGTCAACACCAAAAATCAGATAGGTGTTGTTTCATCCAAAGGATATGAGCACAACAACTTCCAGCTGCAATGTATTCAGCTTCAGCTGTAGACAATGCAATGCTGGTTTGTTTCTTGCTAAACCAAGACACAAGGGAATTTCCTAGTAGGTGACAAGTACCTGAGGTACTTTTCCTATCTAGTTTGCATCCAGCAAAGTCTGAATTCGAATATCCGACTAATGAACACATAGATCCCTTAGGATACCACAAGCCTAGACTCTTAGTTCCTACTCGATATCTGAATATCCTCTTTACTGCACTAAGGTGAGACTCTTTGGGATTGGATTGGTATCTTGCACACATGCAAATACTGAACATGACGTCAGGCCTGCTTGCTGTAAGATAGAGCAATGATCCTATCATACCCCTAAACCTTGTAACATCTACTGGTTTACCGTTCTCATCCCTATCCAAGTGGTTTCCTTGACTCATGTGAGTATCAATGGACTTAAGGTTATCAAAACTGAATTTCTTTATCAAATCATTGCAGTATTTAGTTTGACTAATGAAAATGCCTTGCTTGCTTTGGTTAATTTGAAATCCCAAGAAATAAGATAGTTAACCCATCATTGACATTTCAAATTTACCTTTCATTAAGTTTTCAAAATCTTTGCACAACTTATTGTTTGTAGATCCAAAGATTATGTCATCAACATAAACTTGGACCAGCAAGATGTCATTTCCATTTGTCTTTATAAAAAGTGTCTTGTCAACATTTCCTCTTAAAAAGTTTTGTTCAATGAGGAAATTGCTAAGCTTCTCATACCAAGCTCTTGGAGCTTGTTTCAACCCATAGAGGGCTTTTGTTAGCTTGTAAACATGATTAGGCAAATTAGGATTTTCAAAACCAGGTGTTTGGCTAACAAAAACTTCCTCTTGGATATCACCATTGAGAAAGGCACTTTTTACATCCATTTGATAAAGCTTGAAGTCCATTATACAAGCATAAGCAAGTAGGATCCTAATGGCTTCTAACCTAGCTACATGGGCATAGGTTTCATCAAAATCTATTCCCTCTTCCTGATTATAGCCCTTAGCTACTAGCCTAGCTTTGTTCCTTGTGATCACTCCATTCTCATCTAGTTTGTTCCTAAACACCCATCTGGTTCCTATGATGTGCTTATGGTCTGGTTTAGGATCTAGGGTCCACACCTTGTTTCCCTCAAACTGGTTCAACTCCTCTTGCATAGCAAGTATCCACTCACTATCTAATAGAGCTTCCTTAATGTTCTTGGGTACAATATGAGATACAAAGGCTGTAAAATTGCAGAAATGTCTAAGGTTCCTCCTAGTTGCAACTCCTTTAGAGATATCTCCTATAATGTTGTCTGTGGGGTGGTTCTTATTGAACTCGCATTCCTTAGGTAGATCATCAGTCCGTAATGGCTCTACATAGTCATCACTAGTTGGAGGTACAAGTTCAATAGGTTTTAATGGTTCAGATTCTACAACTTCATCTAAAGAAGCATCAACCATAGGTGGGGTATTGTTCAAGTTTTCAGCAAATAATTCATCAAATTTCACATGAACTGACTCTACTATGGTTTTTGTTCTTTTGTTGTAGATTCTATAGGCTTTGCTAGTTTGGGAGTAGCCTAGAAAGATACCCTCATCTGCCTTGGGATCAAACTTACCTAGGTGTTCTTTGCCATTGTTTAAAACAAAGCATTTACAACCAAAAACCCTAAAGTAAGAAATGTTTGGCTTTCTACCCTTGTACAACTCATAGGGAGTTTTTCTAAGCAGGGGCCTAATAAGAACTCTATTGACAACATGTGTGGCAGTGTTAATTGCATCAGCCTAGAAAAACTTAGGAACATTTGAGTCTTTAAGTATAGTCCTAGCTAACTCCTCTAAGGACCTATTTTTCCTTTCAACTACACCATTTTGCTGTGGAGTCCTACGGGCTGAGTACATATGATGAATACCATTCTGTTCACAGTAAGTATCAAAGGAATCATTTTGGAATTCACCTCCATGATCACTTTTGATAGACATTATTTTCTGACTAGTTTCATTTTGAACCAAGTTTGCAAACTTTTTGAAAACAGAAAAAGCTTCACTTTTATGAGTCAGAAAGTAAGTCCAGGTGAATCTAGAATAGTCATCAATTAACACAAAACCATAAAGATTACCACCAAAACTCCTCACTTGAGAAGGACCAAAAAGGTCCATGTGAACTAACTGTAAAACCCTATTGGTTTTGACCATATCTATTGAGGGAAAGGAAGATCTAACTAGCTTACTTTTCTCACAGGAATCACAAAGTCTATCCTTAGCAAATTTCCTGTTGGGAAGTCCTATAACTAGCTGCTTACTAACAAGTCTATTGAGATGATCTATATGAATATGAGCTATGCGTTTATGCCATAACCAAGTTTCATCTGAATTAGATAACAAACAGCAGAAATTACCAGGCACAAAATCAAAGTCAAGCATATAAATGTTATTGATTCTTTCACCTACTAATTTCATGTCTTTGTTATCATTATGCTCAATTATACAAGACTTGGGTGTAAAGTGTACCTGGAATCCTTTATCACACAATTGACTTATACTTAGAAGATTGTGTTTTGAACCTTCTACGTACAAGACATTGTTGATCACAGCAGTTGATTCATTACCAATGTCACCAATACCACAAATTTTACCCTTATTGTTGTCACCAAACTTGACAAATCCACCGTCCTTTAAAGTTAGAGACTAGAATTTAGACTTGTCCCCTGTCATGTGCTTTGAGCATCCCCTATCTAGGTACCATTGGTGCCTATTGGATGTCAAGCACACCTGCAATGCAAAATCAAAATTTGGTTTTAGATACCCAATTTAAATTGGGTCCTGGGGGGTTAGTTTCAATTAATTGAGTCTTTGCTACCCAAATATGTTTCCATCCTCTGTTGGCTAATCTTTTCAATTTACAATTAGACACAAAGTGTCCTTTTCTACAACAGAAATTACATGAGCCAACAAAGGATGAATGCGATTTTGGTTTAGTAAAGATGTCATACATATTCATTGATCTAACAGATTTTTGATTATGTTTGACAGTCCTATTTTGCATATAACCAATTCCACATCTAGTTCTATTTTGATTAGCATGCATATTTTGGTTAAATCCAAGTCCAAATTTTACATTAACATGTCTCTGGTTGCTAAGAATGACATTCAGTTTATCCTTACTACTAGAAAACTTCAATAAATCAAACTTCAATGATGCAACAGTATTCTCAAGTTCAATGCATCTTGCAGATTTATCATGTGAGTCCTTTTTTAATTGTTCATACAAGTCCTCAATCTTCCTATGATCATTTTTCATTTGTTCATGGAACATACATTGTTGTTCAAGCATTTTCTTAGTATTCAATAACTGCTTAATAGAATTGACATACTCATCATGCAGTTCATTGAATGCTTCATGCAGTTCATTGAATGCTTCATGCATTTCATCATAGGAAGGGTTATATTGAGAATTTACCTCACTTTCTGATTCAGAATCTGTGTTAGCCATAAGGCACAGATTTGCTTCTTCTTCTTCTGAAGAGGAAGAGGATTCTTCATTGTCATTCCACGCAATATATGCTTTTCTGGTCTTGGGAGCTGGTTCCTTGCCTTTTTCCTTTGCAGTCCTACTTTTGTTTTGAAATTTGAAGCACTCAGACTTATGTGACCTGTTTTTCCATACTCATAACAGGTTATGGTCTTGTTGTCATTTGCTTTAGAACTTGAAGGCTTTCTGAATTTGTTGTCTTTCTTTTTCAGGAATTTTTTAAACTTCTTGACAAGTAAACCAATTTCAGGCTCTTCATCAGTTTCACTGCTTGAATCATCCGAGCAACTTTCTTGTTCAGGTTTTGATTGGTGAGCTTGGGGTTTCAACGACAGTCCTTTTCGTTTTCTGTCAGTTTGCTCAGCTTCATTGAGTCTATGCAATTCCATTTCATGCTCTTTGAGTTTACCAAAAAGCGTAGCTATTGCCATACTGCTTAGATCTTTGGATTCTGCTATGGCACTTACTTTTGGTTGCCACTCTCTAGTCAAACACCTCATCACCTTGTTGATTTGCTGATCATTATCAATCTCCTTGCCTAAGGCATTTAGGTTGTTGACTATGTGCGTAAACCGGTTCTGCATGTCGTTTACTGATTCTTCTTTCTTCATGCTAAACAATTCGTACTCGTGCATGAAAGTATTTATTCGTGCTCTCTTTACGTCTATGGTACCTTCATGAGTCTGCTGAAGAGTGTCCCACATTTCTTTTGCTGATTTGCAATTAGAGACTCTGAAGAATTCATCATGACTTAAGGCGGAGGTTATAATGTTCTTAGCTTTGGCGTTGTACCCAACTTTCTTTTTGTCATCCTCAGACCAATCACTTTTAGGTTTCAGTATTGTTGATTCACCAGTACCTGCTATGGTTGGCACAAAAGGTCCATTTTCTACAGCATCTAAAATATCAATACCACTAGCTTCAACAAAAATTAGCATACGTTGTTTCCAATACACGTATGCGGCCCCGTTAAAAGCAGGAGGCCTAGCTAGAGAAGCACCTTCTCCTAGGAATTCTAAAGTCATATTCTTTTTATGAGTGTTACTCTAAAAAAAGACAGGCTCTTGATGCCAATTTATGTAAAAATTATGGCCTCAGAATTTCTGGTAAGCGCGTATATGACAGACTATATGCAAATTTCCAAAATTACAAAGCAGTTTAACAAAATGCACTTTTATTAAACAGTAATCAAACACGGTCCCAAGGAATTGATTCTAGGCGAAGGTTCACAATTACATGTAAAATCATATAACTAGTGCAGCGGATATAGTAATTGTTTAACAGATTGATCAAGATACAAACATGCCAATTTAACAATTCAAGCAATATCAATCAATCCAGAATTATGGCTAACGTTTGCAATCAAGATTAATCAAACAATCATACAATGCAAGATTAAAATAAGAGTAAGGGATAGAAAGAAGTGCACCGAGATTTTTATACTGGTTCATCCGCCTTGTGACGGCCTACGTCCAGTCCTAAGATCAAACCGATCTTAGCCTTTTCCAATTGAATCTTGTAGAGTCGTTTTACAGATGTTCCAGCACTCCCTGCCTATCAATCTTAAAACACTCTCCCTATTCTATCTTTCACTGCCACTGTATCCCAGAGTTCTTCTCCGAACTCTTCCAAGATCACGACAAAGTTTCTTCTTAATGAGCCCTCTCAACAACGAAGATAACTACCAGCTTCACTGCTAGATTTTTCTCGGTTCTTTGTTTACAGAATATTTGTTACAGAAAAAATACAAAATGAATTACAGAATTTGTCTTCAATCCCTTGCAATCAATCTCACACAAGAAGTTGTTCTCCAATATGAGTGTTTGTGAGATCTCTTTCTTTTTCTCTCAAGAAGTCTTTTTCAGCTCTCTATTGATCATCAATAATCGTTGGTTCTAGGTCTGAAAAAGTGTTATCAAAAAGTGTTAAAACGGTTCTGTATGTTATGACTGTTATTGAATCATTCTCTGAGAGACATTGATTGAAGACAGTTTATATAATTTCTGAAAAACAACAGACAAATTGATTTACCAATCGATTTATTAAAGTAATAAAAAGGCTCAATCGATTTTCCAATCGATTATTGCGAGTCTTGTTTTTCTTGAATCTTGAAACTACATAAACTAATCGATTACCTAATCGATTATTTTAAAGCATCTTTCAAAAAATTAAGTGCAGTTCATAGTGGATTCGATTGCCTAATCGATTACATATGTTTTATTCCAACAACGAGATCAAAACAATCGATTACTCAATCGATTCATTAATTCAAACAAGCGATTCATTAAGTCACATAATCGATTTGGCCATATTCTGAGTGTTCCCTGTAACTCAAAATTTTCTTCCAATCGATTTGCCAATCGATTTGGTTCAAATCAGGGATTTAGCTTATTTCAAATAAATCAGTGTGCCAATCGATTAGGTGTTACGTTTCTGAAAGAATGACTTTACCACATGGTTTATTTCAATCGATTACCTAGTCGATTGATACCAAACTTGTAACAAAAGTAATTGTCACAATGGATTTTCCAATCGGTTGTGTTTGTCACAGACCAAGTTCCTTTTTAAAATCTCATTTACGAAATCAATTTGCCAATCGATTAGCTTATTGAATGGCTTCGCCCTGTGACTTGCACAATCGATTTGTCAATCGATTTTTACAAACAGTTTTAGTCTTGTGATTGGAGCAATCGATTTGCCAGTCGATTAGCCTGCTAAATGGCTTGTCTCTGACTTGCACAATTTTTAACAAAGATGGTGCCATTCGATTGCCTAATCGATTAGCCTGTCAAATGGCTTGTCTCTGACTTGCACAATTTTTAACAAAGATGGTGCCAGTCGATTGCCTAATCGATTAGTCTAATCACAGACTAAACATTTTCAAACAACCCTTTTACAAAATCGATTCCCTAATTGATTTGCTCAATGAATATTCCAACTTTGTTGATTCCTTGAGTTCCAGGCTATTGTCTCAAGTGTGTAGGGTTGAGTTGTTGTTCCTGAAATCTTACTCAGTCAAAATGTTAGATTTATCATGTGATGTATGAGCATTGTATGTTTGTTAATTATGTCAAAACTATGATTAAGGGGACTTAAGTCCAACAATTATTATGCATAAAGTCATCAAAGCGAAAAATGCACTTACTCTTTGAATTTATTAACTAGGATAGAATCAAAATGGTCAGCCAATTGAGCCCAATAATTCTATGATGATAAGTTATATTGGTTCAATTGTTCTTCAAAATATTCCAATCACAATTGATGAGTGGAGAGATAAAGCTTTGAAGAATGTTAAACATGGAGTGATATACAAGTAACTTTTTTACTCCACTTATTTGTTAATTAACATTTTTTCCATTGAAATACTTTTATTCAAACTCATTTTTTATTTGGATTGCAATTGGCTTTTAACGTTGATGATATGCGAAAAATATATATTTAATGTTGCTGATAAATTACTTAGAGGATTGAAATCTCACTTGACAAAGTACTTAAGGGATGTTGATGAAAATTTGAATGACGAAACTCCGAAAATATATAAGCACTATATATCACCTGAAAAGTAGAGTGTTTTTGTAGCAAAATATGTTGACCCCACTTTTGTGGTAATATTAATTTATTAGCACATGTTTTATTCATATTCTTAGTATATATTTTTTCTCACAAACTGCTTTTTTTTATATAGAGTATAAGTACTACAAATTGAATTAAATCATTTCCATTCATTCAGAAAATCGCAAATAGACTATGCACGTTAAGAGCAAAAATTTGTAAGTAAATATAATTTATACAACATGTAAAATTGTAACAATATTTTTTAACTAATATAATTTTATGTTTTAACAAATAACTTTAATAAATTAATGTGAGATTTAATTAGTATAATTAAACTCAATATATTGTCCAAGCATGAAGATAAACCCTAACAAATTTTGCATGCGTAGTGAGAGTCGACATTGAAGTTGTAAATTATGATTGTTTGTTGTGGAGATGTGACATGAAATTACAATGACCTTTTTGGATTATGATAATACCTATAACTAAGTATCTAAGAGTGGAAAATATGTGGCTCTAAATAAAACCTAGACAAAATGTTGAGAAACGTGGAAGGTTTCTATAGAGTATGTATTGGTCGACATCTTGTATTTGTCTCCAATTAGATTTTGATTTGGTAGCTTCATTGTACAATATTATCTATAGTTTTTTTAATAATAAATACTATTCAAAATTTATATACAATTACAACAATTTAAATTTAAATGAAAAATATAATATTTAATTTAACAATTTCGTTATTTATTAATTAAATTAAAATATATATAAAACTTTATTTTTATTTGTAATTATATTTGTTTTTTCCCCACAAATATAACAAAAAAATAAACAGTAAATTTAATGTGTTAATTATATGTGCAGATACTTTTTTAGTAAATATATAAATATTCTTAGAATATTCTTTATATAGATATATGTATTTAGATAGATGTTTTTAATAATTTTTAAAAAGGGCTTATACAATTATTTATAGAAGTAATATTTAACTATACAAATTTATTACTCTACATAAAATGAGAGCCATGTATACCATAACCAACCATATCTGATGACTATCGAAATTATGTCCAGTCACTATCTGTCTCCACTTTGTCATAAAAATGCCCCCAACCCCATAAAATGAGGGGAGCCGTAATAAGAAAAGAAGAAAACCTTGTACTCCTATAATTATAAATTAAAGAAGAAAATAAATACTCTTGGTGTGTAATGATTTAACAACTATACATCAACAATGTAAAGTATAAAACAGATTTCATAAATCTCATCGAATGTCAACATCTTGTCAAATTGTAGATAAATTTTAATTCGTAATATGTAATATGATAAAATAGTTGAATAAATTGATGTATCTAAAATTATATTACATATAATTATTAACTACATATATTCAATTTATAGTATTTTATTCTTATTTAAAAAGGAACGTGCATCAATTCCTCTAAAACAATTGTTATAAAAATTTTAAAATTGTAAGAGTATTTTTTCTTTTTTATGTTCATGATTCTTATATATCAATCAAATATAAGAAGACTACATTTCTGAGTTTGTGGA
This sequence comes from Cicer bijugum, assembly GCA_037974875.1. NCBI lineage: Eukaryota > Viridiplantae > Streptophyta > Magnoliopsida > Fabales > Fabaceae > Cicer > Cicer bijugum. The sequence continues at coordinate 808,036 of JBBPBT010000959.1, read as the reverse complement.
ACTCTTCCTCCGGGTCGTAGCTGCCTTTTGCCAGCTTAGTCAATGGCCCATTTGATGATTATCATTTGAAAAATTTAGTTTGTACCTATCACTGATGAAAGTGTGTGGGGACACTATCAAGTTATTACGTCTACCCACACACTTTTATCCATGATTTTAAAAAATTGTTTAATAAATTTTTTATTATCAGTAAATTTAATTTTAAATTTTTCACAAAGTAAATTGAATTTAGTAGTATAAGATGATTTTTATTTTTGTTTTTGTATTTGAAAATGTAAAAAATAAAATTCATAAAAAAAATGTAAAATAAGTAATTTGGGTAGAATATGAGATAGGAATAAAATAAAAGGGTATGAGGTATAATCTTCAAGTCATTTTACGTGGTAAATGTTTCTTGATTAATTTTTTTGACATAGTAAATGTTTCATCATCAATTTTATTTTATTGTCTACTAGAATAATTATGTAAAAGATATTATATTATCATAAAAATTACAATAATTTGTATATATGACTTTAAAAATAACAATAAATAAAAAAAATTTAATGATATAATTTATTAAAAATATAAAATATTTTTATACTTACAGTATATTTAAACTAAATCAATGCCATATGAGATTACTTTAAGACTTGGGTGGGGTGAAGTTCAGTATTGTATTTAGTTATATTTTACAAACTCAAATGTGAACTTTCATTTTTTATTGGCCATTTAATGTACTTAATAGAATTGGGCCTATATTGCCCAATAATCAATCATGGATGTATGTAGCTAGGAAGATCATGGGTTTTCACAGGAATAAATTGTAGTTAGAGGAATGTACCGTGCACCCCCTATTTTACCTCCTACCCCCCAACCATAAAGAAAAGATCATATTACCCCTAGTTTAATCCATAAAAAACTCACAAAAAATTCACTTTTCTTTTTTCACCCATTTCTTCGAAAGTTTGAAAAATTCGAACCTCCCACCCACCAAGCCTTCGAATCTTTGAAACATCTGAAGCCAAAAAGTAAGATAATATTCGAAAGTTTCCTGGGGAATGAAACCTTCGAAACACATTTAGTGCAGAAAATACCAATCTTTCGAAAGTTTCCTTAAACTTGAAAGTTTCAAAATACCAAACTTTCGAAGGTTTCATTGAAGTTCAAAGTTTCGAAGGTCATTTTTTCCATGAATTGGGAAACTTTCGAACCTTTTGTTCAACGTGAAAGTTTCGAAATATGTTATTTTTGAAAGTTTCGAGCAATACGAAAGTTTCGAAATGTGAATTCTTCGAACATTTTGAAAGTTTCGAAATGTAAATTCTTCGAACATTTAGAAAGTTTTGAAACGTGAATGCTTCGAACATACTCCCAATATGAAGGATCACGAGGAGTATCAAATTCTTTTTTCTTTCTAATAGCTCCCTTGGTTCTCACCTTCTCTGATGGTGCAAGCATTGATGTTGTATGTGGAAATACAACTTCACGCACCTTAGCCCTGAATATCCTTTGACTTACAATATCATGTTTCTTCATGTATGCTTTCATTGCTTCTAACTCTTCTGAAAAGTCATAATCTGATAAAAATTCTTCATCCTCCAATTCAATCTCAAGGCTTAACTTTCTCCAAAAAACATGAATGCTATCTAAAGGGATAACATTACCAAATATCTGCAACTTTGCCAACTCACAAGCACATGGTAATCCATGAGTTGTTCTGATTGAGCAACCACATATTGTTTTGTCAGTACCTACAATCTTCACTCTCTGCAACTGTTTGTCAATTTTTTTTAAACATTTCTTTGTAAGGTGTTAACCACGAATCTTTCACATAATCAACAAAGAGAATAATATCGGCACACACTAGCTCAAAATGTTGCAAGTGATGATCATACTCCTCCACACTATTCGAATATACAATTTTTTTTCATAAATCCATTACTTCTTCTTGTCTATCCTTTCTCACATATTGTTTGCATTTTGCACCAACATTTTTTTCAATATGAAAATGACATAGCAAATGTATTGAAGTAGGAAACACAACACTAATCTCATTCATCATGGCAAGATCTCTATCAGTCACAATAACTTTAGAAATCAAAGACTTAGATTTGAACAACTTTCGTACCTTTTCAAATGCCCAGATGAAGTTCTCTTGTCGCTCTTGTTCCAAATAAGCAAACCCAACTGAAAATGTCAAACTAGTAGATGTGACACCGACAATTTCAAGTAATGGTAACCAATATCTATTTATTTTGTATGTGCTATCACATATCAAAACAAAATGAAACATGTTTAACAACTTTACACAATCAGTATGCGTCCAAAATATATCTCTCAAAACATCAGAACTCTCCCGTCTTCTTGTCCAATACACATAATTTTCTTCTTGTATTAACTTCAACAAATGTTGCATTTCTATGTACGAACCTCTCAATGATGACCGATAAGTACTCCTTGCTTTATATATTTGACTTGGAATTGTGAGATTATCTTTATTTCTCTCTTTCAAAGCATTTAGAATGAATCTAGGTGCAAGCTTATACTTTGTCATCTCATTGACAAATTTCCTCTCTTCTTCATTTAAACGTCCCCAGATAAGAATGATCAGTTATAGTATCAAGTAGATCACGATTGTGTGTTCCACAACGAATACTAATTTTCCATCCTTCACCGACACTTACCGGTATACATCTGAGAGTAAACGGACAATTTTCTTTATGAGAACAAGTTACTGTTGATTCTGATTTTGATTTATATCTTCCACCTCTTTCGCATCCCAAAATCAATTTGTCTTTTCTTCCCCTCTTTTCGGTTGCTTTATCTGATCGAATGATAACAATTAAAATTCCATTTTGCAGTCCAATGGTTTTTGCCCATTCAAATATAGCTTCTCGAGATAGAAATACCTACAAAATATGTTTCAAATAAAACATCAAATATATTGTTATATTAAAAACATTTATCAGTGATGGATTATCAATAATATTAATACCTGATCTGTGATGAATTTTTCTATAGAATCTATTATCTTTTTTGAGACAGGAAGCTCAACTCTACTCATCCCTAATTTCAAAAACAATAACAAATTAAAATAATAATAAAATTAAAAAAAAATTCAAAACTTTCGAATTTCTTGAAACTTTCAAAACTGCATAACTTCGAAACTTTGGCATTGATCCAAACCTTCGAAAGTTCTGGAAAATTACGTTTCAGAACTTTCATCTTCATCCAAAGTTCCGAAAATTTTGTGTTTCGAAAATTTCATATTTAACTAAACCTTCGAAACTTTCAGTATATTTGTAAAATTTTCAAATATTTTTTTTTACGTATATTTACATTTCGAAGGTTTGGTTTAATACAAAAGTTTCGAAAATTTTTATAAAAACTCACCTTATATTGTTTCGAAAGTTTGAAACTTTCGAATGGTGAAATTTTTTGGTAACTTTCGAATGTGGGGGTGACAAAAGAGTGGAGTAATTTTTTTTTCATAATTTATATAAGGTAAAAAAGGACAGAATGGTCAATAACAAAAATTGAAGGGTGGGAGGTAAAATAGGAGAAGTGCACGGTACATTCCTCTTGCAGTTATTCTTAACGGATTTTTAAATATCAACAAATATTAGTAGTTATCTATGAGTATTATTTATAATAAAAAATTATGTATAACCTTTGGTTGCACTTATGTAGAATATTTACTTTTGTTTTGTTGTATATTTTTTTTTAAAATATAATATATTTAAACAAAATATTTTTCTCTCATTCATTACTTTTTTTTCCACGTATTCATTTAATATTTTTCGAATTTTTTTAAGAGATATAACTAATATAAAATTATTGCGGCCAATAATATCAACGTAAAATTTTCTTCAATGTCATATTATTTTGACATCTTTCTGATAGTTTGAATATAATAATTCTTACCCATATGCAATGTGAACGAGGGAGAGCTGCATCTTTAGTTAGTTTTCATCTTTTTATTGAAATTCTAAATTTTGCATTAATAGAGCATTATTTCTAATGATATTAGTTAAGTTTACCTTTGTTAAAATTATCATTTCGATGTTTTCTAATTTACTTTGCAAAAACTTAAATGTATATTCTATTTTGTTTTGTTGTTGTGGGTCGTTTGCTACTTTTTTGTTTGGTCAAGAGGTTCTTAATTTACTGCATGACAATGGCTAAAAGGCAAGAAATGGGCTTTAGCAAGAAAGGAAGCCCATTTCTTAAGATGTGGCCTATTTACCATTTTTATCTCACTCCTATATTTTTAAAAGTCTTTAAAAAATTTCAAAATATTTATATCAGATCAATCAATCCAAACAATATTTGTAGAAAAAAAGACAATTGTTACGATGGATAATCGAGTAGGTGCAGTCTTCAACTTGCATAGTAGGTGAGGTAATAAATGAAGCGAGGTGTATAAGTAAAATACATTATAAATATATATAACTTTTTTTGTCTTAAAAATAGTTTTTCATTTGGATATAAATTAGTTAAAGGAATTTTTGGTATTACATAAAATTTGTGGGATTAGGAGATAAGTGTGGGGATATATGCAGTATGTTTTGTTTCAAATGATCTTAATAAATGGCAAGGAGTCCCATCAAATCTCGTGGGCCAAAAGACTAAATAATTGAATGGTTTCAAAAATTGGATTTTATACTTCTACATTTGGTCTTATATTCCTTCATTTAAAAATTATATCCTTTAATTTATTGAAATATCTTTAAGTAAATTGTAAAAATTAAATTAAATTTAGATTATTTTCATCATACTCTCACATTTTAAAATTTCTGAAAAAGTAATTTTCCTCTAAATTTTTTTAATAAAAAATTTTAGAACGAAATTTTCGATAGTTATATTTCAATACCAAAAATTTCAAAAATGAAGTTTTCGGAAGTTAATTTCAACCGAAAATTTAAAATATCCGATTGTTGTTGATTTCAACCGGAAAGTTTATTTTTGAAATTTCCGGTATTGAAATATAACTATCGGAAATTTCCGGTATTGAAATATAACTACCAGAAATTTTCAGTTGAAATTAACTCCTGAAAATTTCAAAACTTATATTTTTGAGTGAGGTTTTTTTTTCAATTTTAATTTTTTTGTTTATACTTTTTTATGCAATTTTTTACACTAAGAACTAGAGAAGCAAAAAACAATGCGGAACATTCTCGAGTTCGATCTTCTACTCAATCTAATAAGAGAGCCACCGTTGAAAAAATGAGAAAGAGAAACAAAGAGATGCAAAAAACTGAAAATTATAATATTCAACATGAGTTTGAGCAAGAGGAGCAACATGATCCTGCATTTGAGGATCATATACAACATGATCGGGAGGAGTATGAGCAGCACTAGGATAACATGCATTAGCAGTCTGAACAACCTCTATTTCATTTTCTGAATCGTTTTCTAACATTTCTTCATTTGGACCACTCATGGTTAATGTCCTCCAAGGTATATGAACAATATTCAATAATATTGAAAATCTTCCAACTTGTATCGTGACAACTCACATGCATAAGGTAATCCACGAGAGTTTTTAAGTATACAATGACTAGAGTTGTCAATAAAACCCCAAAGTCCCCACTCAAAAATATCATACTAATCCCCGAATATTAGGCCTCGTATTGAAATAAATTTTTTAAGGCCTCGACCTATTACTTTATTATTTTGTGTGGGCTTAAGTGAGGAGGCTCAAGGCTCATAGGCCCAATGTTTTGTTAATTGAGATTTTTTTTTATAAAAAATTCGATATTTATTTTTCTCAAAAAAGTATCCGAAAAATTTCTCAAGAAAATCTAATTTTTTTTCTCGAAAAATTGTGAGAAAAATCAAAAATTCTTTTTTTTTTTTTTTTTGAA
>JBBPBT010000959.1:767685-802145 GCA_037974875.1 Cicer bijugum | reverse complement strand
ATTTTTTTTTTTTTTTTTTTTGAAAAAATCAATTTATTTCTCAAAAAAAAAAATTGATTTTTTTATTGAAAAAGTGGGCTCATAGGCCAACCTAAGCCCACAAAATTTTAGGGGTTTTATTTTTATTTTTGGGGCTTTCCTTTTTGAGGGCCTTTTAAACTATAAAATTTTTTGTTCCTCCAACTTGTGGGTTGGAACCAATAATTAGTGGGCTTGTGAAATTGACAACTCTAACAACAACACATGGCTTTGTCGTTATCGACATAGCTGACTCTCTTGTATTCATCAACAATAGTTGACCCTTTTATCTTAATAATTTTCAACTTCAACATTCCATTCATACCATCTCATGCCTCATAGAAATCTCTTTTATTGTATTCCAAAATTTCTTCAATGACCAATGAGCAGACTCGACCATAATATTCAAACATAAAAAAAGGTTTGATATTATTTCAATAAAAACCTATCAAACATGCATGTTTAATCCAAAACATGTATAAATATAAAACAAAATGCAAAATTTTAATGACATGCCTATTAATCATTGTATTTCTTATATGCAACAATCGATTGGTCCATGCTTCAACAAATTTTTTCTTGTGAGGAGCCAAACATGTGTCTCTGACATAGTCAAAGAAAATAATTTTATTGACACATACTTGCTCAAACCTTTGCAAAAATTCCTCTTACTCCTTCTCTAGGTGCTATAAGAGGGAACATGTTCAACAAACTTATGGAATTTGAGTGAGTCCAAAACATGTCCCTCACAATGTTGGAGTCTTCACGAGTTCTACTCCAACAAGAATATTTCTCAACTTCAAGTAACTTCAACAGATGTTGCATGTCAGTTTTGGATCCTATCAAATTCTTCATGTATGTGGTTTGTTGCTTATAAATTTGAGAGATATTAGTCATGTTCTCCTTATTTCGATCTTTCAAAGATGACAAGATGTGTTTCAATGCAACACAATACTTTGTCAGCTCATCAACGTGCTTCTTATCTTCTTCTTTTAAGTGTCCCACAAATGCATTATTCTCAAAAGTATCCACTAACTCATGGTTGTGAAGTCCACACATTAAACTAATAATTCATCCCTCATCATTCTTCAATGGTCTCAATCTAAGTTTAAACAGGCAGACTCACCTTTTAGTTAAAGTCCTTGAGTTACTTTTATTTGATTTATATTTTCCACCTCTATCACAATCCATATTTAATTTTGATTTCTTTCCTTTCTTTTTGGTCTCTATGTCAGAGCGAGTAATGATAACAACTACTTGATTTTGTTGGTCAATCTCTCTTGTCTATGATATGACAATTTCTCGTGACTAAAAAATTTGATTAGTTATGAATGCTTCAGTCAAATCTATACATAATCATATTTTCTCCATCCCTAAATTTTTTTTAAAAAAAAAACATCTAGAATAAAATAATAATAATATATTTACGTATCGAAAATTTTGAAATTTCCGGTGGGATAAAATTAACCATCGGAAATTTTGTGTCGTGATATTTCCGAAATACAAATTACACTTCAGGAAATTTTGAAAATATAATTTTCAATAGTGTTAATTTGTGTACCGAATTTTTAAGAGAAAAATTTAATTACAGGATATTTGGTTAGGGGCAGCATTTTGGAGCAATTCCTTTTACCATTAATTGAATGAAAATGAAGGATAAAATTGAGGTTTTTGCATTTTGGGAGTATAAATCTATTTGTGGAGTACAAAATCCAATTTGTATTGATTTGAACTTCTAAAATGTTAATTGGGAGGATGGACCATTTGAATAGAGTTTTGGTAATCTCACAAGCCATATAGGTTTTTATTTGGCAAACAATCTTGAACACTTTTACCCTATACCTCCACTATTATATCTATATCCTCACAATTTTTTGAAATTGTCAATTTTATCCTCAATTTTTTTTCTTTTTAATTTTACAAATTCAAATTTCATTTTTTTTTTCACCATCTAAAGATTTATGTAACAACCAATTCAAGTTTTTGATACGCAAAAATTTTCTAGAAAACCTAATTCATATTTCTCGATACAAAAGCTTAAAAACTTAGACTATCAAAAATTTGTTAAAAAGTTTCTATTGTACACAATTTTTTTTAAAAAATTGTTTTTAAACTACCAAAAAATTTGAGAGTTTCAAATTTTCTAGAATAAGTTGTGTACAGAAAAATTTGTGAAAAGTTTTCCGATACATGTCATTTTTTTTCTAAAAAAAATATTTTTAAATTTTCGAAAAAGTTGAGATTTCAATTGCGAAACAAGTTGTATACTAGAGAACTTAAAAAAAAAATTCCGTTCAAATATATTTTTTTAAAAAAATTTATTTTTAAATTTTTAGAGAATTTGGGATTTGAAGTTTTTCGTAATAGGTTGTGTACTGGAAAATTTAAAAAAAAAAAATTCTAGTAATGAATATTTTTTATTAAAAAAATTTTATTTTTAAATTTCTAAAAAACTTGAGAGTTTCAAATTTTTCGGAACAAGGTGTACGGAAAACTCGAAAATAAAATTTAGAAAAAAAAATTTTAATACTTGTTTGTATACCAAAAAACTAAGATAGTATCGTAAGTGAAAATAAAAGTTTTAATATTTATATAAAGGTAAAAACGTCATTTCAGTAGAAGTATAACATGTGTTAGGAGATGAAATTTTCAACAAAACAACAGAAGACAAAAATTTCACTGCAAAACCAATACAGGCTTTGTTAATTTTTTAACATTACAAAATTTGAATAATAAAATAATATAATAACATTCAATTAATCAGATTCTGTACATTTCAAAGTAAACAAAAACTTCATCAAAACCTTTTTCAGCTTTGACATACCTCCTAATATCATACAACATACGTTCTTCATGACACATTTAAATACACTCAACTAACAGATGCTCTTAATTTCGGACTCATTTTTCCTGCAGTTAAGAATCGCCGCATTCACATAGTTGAAGTATTTGTGGCCGTTTGATCGAGATTTGACAATTTAGATTCAACTTCAGTATTTTTAATTATAAAATTAAAATAAAAAATCCATACTTTTTAATAGTTTGATCTCGATCAAACGGACCACAAAACTCCGACTTCGTGAATTTGCGATTTTATGACCGCAAGAAATCTGAATTCCTGAATTTACTATTCATTCTTTTGAAAACTTTAAGATAAAAAAAATATATTACACAATTCATCTTGGTCCTGAGAGCTCCATGGCTTGAACTAATAACAAAGAATCATCAGTAAGATCAGAATATCTATCTGACAAAGATGATTCATGAGTTTTGTATTTGGCATTGGAATTATCAGTTGTTTTTTGAGAAGCTTCCCATCTCTCAGCTAGTCCATCACCTTCAAGCATCCTTACAACTTCAGACATTTTAGGTCTATGGCTTGGAAGGTATTGTGTACACAAGAGAGCTACTTGAACCATTTCTTCAAGCTCATTTTTGTCATAGTTGGTTTTTAGATCTTTGTCTACTAGCAATTCTAGCTTCTTCTCTTGATGAATTTTCTTCACCTGAATTCAATCATATAAGGACTTGTTATTTGATTTGAGATTAATGGTAATGTGGGGATGTATTTGAACTAAGTGAATAATGTCATACATGCATTTGATAACATATTCAGACTAAATGACAAGTTTGATTAATATTTTACAATTTTAGTGATCATTTTGGAATATTGATAATATGGAGGAATAAATTGATATGATACTATAATTTGATAGACCAAATTGAATATTTACTCTTCTAATTTTCAATGAATCAAACCTACGACCTCCAAGTCACAAGGCAACAACATTATTGCTGCATAAATCGTGACATTTTATATTTGATATTTTTGTTTTAACCCTTTGGTTCCCAGAGAAATGAAGCCCTAGTAATCCAGGTTTCAGCCGAGAGGTCCGTGAAACTTGGCCAAGAATTATTCTAACTAGGATTCAAACTCAGGTTCCTGAGTAATTCATCTCTAACTAAAGCTCATTAACCACTTGAACCCAATCACTTATTTTCGCATAAAATAGAGCAGCTACACTAGATTCACGATTTCTCCTTTGTTCACCGTCGGATCGGGCTGAAATTTGGACAGCAGGTTCGTGACTCGTGGTACTTCAATCTGACCGGTTGGATCGTTGATCAGAGGTCTGAGGTGGGAGAAATTGAACTCGGACAGCAGCAGTTTTTCCTGGTTTTTTCTGCTGAACTTTGTTCTCAATTTCATGCTTGTTTTCTCATTGTTTTGGCTGATTGTTGTGCTAGTTACTTTGCTGTTTTTGGCTGGTTACTGAGCACGAATTTGTGCCATATTTGAAACTCTCTTGTACTCATATTTTGATCATAGTAGAACTCTATTACTAGCTTGGTCTCATGGTTGTTTATTTCTCACATTGAGAAGGTTTTTCTGTTAGAAATTATTGTATCCTTTGTGATGGCGATTTTAGTTAATGTGATTATTGTGTTCTTTGTGATGGTGATTTTAGTTGCTGTGATTATTTGTTGATTGCCTCTCACAGCAACTAAAATCACCATCACATCACAAAGGACACAATAATTTTTAATTTAGAAAAACCTTCTCAATGTGAGAAGTAAACAACCATGGGACCAAGCCAGTAATAGAGTTCCACTATGATCAAAATATGGGTACATGAGAGTTTCAAATATGGCACAAATTCGTGCTCAGTAACTAGCCAAAAACCGCAAGGTAACCAGCACAATAATCAGCCAAAACAATGAGAAAACAAACATGAAATTGAGAACAAAGTTCAGCAGAAAAAACCAGGAAAATCGGCTGCTGTCCGAGTTCAATTTCTCCCACCTCAGACCTCTGATCGACAATCCAACCGGTCAGATTTAAGTACCACGAATCACGAACCTGTTGTCCAAATTTCAGCCCGATCGGACGGTGAACGAAGTAGAAATCGCGAATCTAGTGCAACTACTCTGTTTTATGCGAAAATAGGTTTTGCTCTTCCTCTCTCACTTTTCTCTTTGCCGCACTCTCTAAATTCAGCTCTCACGCCCACTAATCTGACCTCTCTCCACTTGATTAAGTGAGACTCATGGGCTTGCACATATTGGGTCTTTCTCCACATAGGAAGGGAGCCCAAAACCCAACAACTTGGCAAAGAATTATTCTAACTAGGATTTAAACTCAGGTTCCTGAGTAATTCATCCCTAAATAAAGCTCATTAACCACTTGAACCCAATCACTTACTACTCTATATTTGGCTTAAGATTAAGAGAATTTTTTTTAATGAATAAAAAATGGAAAGAAATAGCATTAATTACCCAATCAAGCATGGCTCCTTTTTGGTTAGCAGCTTTTCCAAACTCTAAGGCTCTCTGTCCTGTAATTAATTCAAGAAGCAGAATGCCAAATCCAAACACATCAGTCTTCTCAGAAGACTGTCCTGTGGATAGATATTCTGGGGCAATATGCCCTACAGTTCCTCTCACTGCAGTTGTGACATGAGAATCTTGGTGATCCAAAAGCTTTGCCAAACCAAAATCTCCAACTACAGCTTCATAATAGTTATCTAGCAATATGTTTGCAGCTTTTACATCCCTATGAATTATCTTTGGATCACATTGCTCATGAAGGTATAATAGTCCTCTTGCTGCTCCTAATGCAATGTTCTTTCTTGTGCCCCAATCCAAGACTGGTTTACCTGAAAAATCAATTTTGATGTTTATTTTTTGAAAACATTTTTATTTTCTTTTCTTAAAATTTGTGTTAATTTTACTAGTTACTAAAGAGGTAAGAGACTTTGAAGTGAATAATTGTCTACATTTTGTAGAAACAATGAAAATAACAAAACACTGCTTTCTCTATTTCCAGAAATGCATCTTCATTAACTAACATTTCATCTTATGTTCATGATAATAGTTTATTTCAAGAGTCTTTCATCAAAGTAAAATGAAAACTAAATAGCTCCTAAATTAGGTAGTCTAAATTTGTATATGAAAGTTGAGTATGGCTCGAATTCGCTAATAAATAGGGTAGACGCTCGAGTGAAGTAAATTTGTACTTTGTAATCCTAATTAATGCAAATTAACCATGAGGTGTTAGTTCGGTCACAAAACTGACATCAAAACTACCCCTGAATTAGGAACACTAAAATTGGTATATGAAAGTGATGAGTATGGCTCGTATTCATTGATAAGTAGGGAAGACACTCAAGTGTAGCACATTGATCATGAGGTGTCGGCTCAATGGTAAAAACTTGACCTTGTAATCTCAAGATACAAACTTCAAATCCGCTCACAGATAATTGTGAGAAATGGTCATTAGTGTCAATTTAATTAATAATAATTCATTGCAAACTAGACCATATTATTTAAACAAAGTTTTGTACTTTGTAACCTTAATTTATTGCATAATAGAAAACTACAGCAGTTACTCTGCTTTCAAAGATGTAGACATAGTTGACCAAACTCCATAATCAATCGTTGTGTTCTTGTGCATTTATTTATCTGTTTATTTTAGAACCGAATTTACTATTCTGACATAAAGTTTACAAATGAGCTTACCCTTCAATCGAGAAGCAACACTTCCATTGCACATGTAAGGATAAACCAAAAGCCTTTCATTTGGTGTCATGCAAAATCCGTAAAGTCTAAGAAGGTTTCTATGCACTGCAAGGCTAATCATTTCAACTTCAGTCTGAAATTGAATCTCTCCTCCAGCTGCATTGCCATCTTTAAGCCTCTTTACAGCTACAATAGTACCATCTGATAGAACTCCTTTGTACACATTTCCAAAACCACCTTTTCCAAGTATGTTTTTGTTGCTGAAGTTGTGAGTTGCAATCTGAAGTTCTCTAAATGGAAACCTCTTCAAGTTTCCAAGGTAAACTTCTTCATGATGCCGGTCTAAAACATTTAAGAATTTGTCATAAATCAGAGAAACTATATTGAACCTCAAAATTATACGGCTAAAAAAGGGTATGCACTACCGGTGTAAATTTGTTTTACACTTGCCACTTCGTACAAACAATTTCAAAATATATATAAAGGAGTTGGATGACGTTGTAGAGTAGTGAACTCTTACTAGATATCAGTGTAAAATAAATTTACATTATTCGTGTGTCATCTTTAAAGTTTCTAATGAAAAAGTACCTTTGACATCAAAGAATGGTTGTTGATTATGCTTGTGTCTCCACCAAAGAACAACTCCAAAACCAATAACTATCAAGCAGAGACATCCAAGACTCAAGCCAAAGGCGATCGCCATTTTATGAGTTTTCGGCCGGACTGATGGTAAAGCATCTAGGGAAGCAAAGATATTGCAATCAACATAACAATACAGAGTATCATTCTAAATTGCAGTCTGCAACCACAATATAAAAGTTGTATAGGTCTATGCAACGATGTTGCAACAACAATTATGGCTGCACTTCGCCATAATATTAAGGTTTGCACAATCTTAATTTAGAACCATGATGCATAGTAAATATTAAAGTACAATACATGGAAAACTAACATAATGTATAATTAATCATCATTTTGTTTTCAAAGACCTTACCTTCAGTGTTGTTTAAGTTCATGGATATTGGCATTAGTGTCATTCCATGACAATTTGGTTCATTTCCAGTAGCACAAACAAGAGGGTTACCAACAATGCTGAAACAACAACAACAACAAAATTCCACTTAGAACTCAATTTTATGTTTTTCATTCATGCAGAAAAAATCACATACATTTAAAAAGAGATTTACCTGAATGATTTGGCCAAAATTCTTGGTACTGGTCCACTAAGATTATTGTAGGACAAATCACTGAATTATGAATCACAAAACAAAATTAACATCTTTAACAACACAAAATAAAAATAAACAAAATTAATGCATAATATAAAAAAAGAAGAGTTTGTGTATATTACAGAAAAGCAAGTTGTGTCATGTTAGCTAGTGATTCTGGACATTCACCAACAAGACTATTGTTATTCAGCCTCCTGAAAGAATTTCAATAACATTTCAGCTTCACATCACAAAAATTGTTAATAAAAAATAGCTTAATCTTAAAATTTCAAAATCATATCCTTACAAGTATTGGAGACTTCTTAGGTGACCAAGAGAAGGAGGAATTTCACCACTGAAGAAGTTATTTGAGAGATCAAGAGTTTGAAGCTTAGGAAGTTTGCTTAATTCTGAAGGAATTGATCCAGTTATGTTGTTATTCTGTAAAAGTCTGAAAAGTAATCAAAAACAAATAATCTCAGTTCCTTTGGAGACAACTTTTAAATACGGGACAAAGTACTATTAGTGACAGAGTAGCATTGCTGTCATGATCTATTGAGATTCAGCCCTTGTCACTTCGATTCGTTCAATAGAAAAGAACTAAGAAACATCCATGTTGAGAATGTTAAATTGCATAGTGCATGTGTGAATTGCAGGTGAGTTTGGTTGAATCATGGTACGTCACCGTAAATTTAGTAAAAGTTGCATCGTAGAGCTTCAACAAAATTACGGCACCACCACAACTTCATCAAATTCATCGTCAATCCAAACATGCACGTAGTGTTTTCTGAGTTTTGATTACTTACACAATCTGAAGGTTGGTTAAATTGCCTATGCTTGGAGATAAAGTACCTGACAAACTTTGACTAGGGGTGCCCCTACACCAAACAAGACCATTTCCATACAAACATTTAAAACCAATTTACTGTTATAATAATTGTTGATTTTTTTTCTTTCAAATTTTCATTTTTCAATTTCAAAATACAATATTGAAGAAAAGCTTATACAACTTACAAGCCAATGACAAGATTTTCATTAGAACATGTGACCATAGTCCAACTACATGGATCAACTGCATCACCATCCCAATTATCAAGAACACCGTGTGGATCCATTAAAAAGTCTTTTATACCCATTAAAGCTTGAACTGCAAAAAGAAAAAAAAAGGTAGAAACCCAATTCAAAACTCTACATATTGAACTCATATGAACCTAGCAACATGTAACTTGTAAGTAAAAAATTTCAAATTTTACCTTCAAAGTTTACACCTTTGGAAGAAAGCAAAGCATTTGAAGAGCTCAAAAACAAGACCAATGCAAAACAAAGAAGAACTACTCCTCTTGGTTTCACCATTTTCAAAATGAAACTTATTTTCAAGAAACAGAACACAAGTAGTACTAATTTGAGAATCCTTAACTAACTGTAACTGATAATTATGATGTTTTCTTTTTTCAAATGTTTGAAACAGTTTTCAAATGGATGTTGTTGTTTACTTCACATTGATTTGATGTTCAAAACAAGAAAAGAAAAAAAAAACTTAGTTTCTTCTTTACATGATAGAATCTCATTCACCCAAAAATCTTGTGTCAGATTAAGTGGAGAGGAAGAAAAATAAAAAAGAAAAGAGAAAGATGTGTTTTTGTGCAGTATAAAGGAAACTAGCATGCCTGTCACTGACTCACGAAACTGTAAACAAAATATTATAAAATTGTAATTTTTGTTATAAAAAAAGTTTAACTTAATTGTGTCTCACAACTTATCAAGTCCGGGTTGAGTTTAAGTTTTAGATTTAATTGTAGTATTTGTCTCTTTATTTTAATTCAATAGTAAAAATAGTTTTATTATTTTATTTCTCTTTAGTTTTGGTCGTTTAAACAAAATTTTAGTTCAAAACCAAATGAATTTTCATTTTTTAAAGTCACACCACAACATATCATAGATTTCTGGTACAATTATTGCCATCAAAAGATCTTGAAGGATAATGTGACTTAATTCAACGACGAAGATAAAATCTAACAACAACAATTATAAAATAATCATTAATTCACTTTAGCAAATAATATTTCTCCCTTTCTTAATTTATTTTTATATATAAAAATTGAAAATTTCATATGTATATTTGATAGGGGTAGAATTGGAAATTCACTTTTGAGTCAATCATCCACATGCACATAAAGTAGAAAAAGGATTTCATGACTCATTATCTATACATGCACTAGTACAGTAGTAAATTAAAAAAGTATTGGAAGCTGAGGAATATGAGGCATTAGATTTTATTTTATTGAAAATTAAGCATATTCAGATCCATGTACAGTATTAAAGAATAACACCACAGTGATTTAATTTTTCTTTCCCTTTTTAGTGAAAATGACCATTCATAATTTTACTTAAATTATTCAAATAATAGTGATTAATTTTTACAAGCTGACAATATAAATATTTTTATATTATAGTGTTATATTTTTGAACTTGTCTTTATAAATATGTTCATAAAAATTTATATAGAATAATTTAATTGTATATATATATATAATTTACACCGTTAATATATACAAAATAAATAAAAATACATATGATTGCCAAGATGGGCATTTCAAAAATTCTACATATACATGAATTGGATTGTGCTTGCTTGTTGGGTACTATAGAGAATCCTAAATTCTGTGTTAGCCATTCAATAAAGTCCTAAAATCCAAATATTTTTATATTTAATTATTAATTAAGGTGTAGAGAATGTGAGAATCTCGAGGAGGTGGAGTGTAGTGGAGGATGGAGATTGATGATGGATTTGGTGACCCACCATAGATGAATCATGAAAATCTCTGTTGGCTTTCATATGTTTTATTATAAACAAACTTCTAATTAATATATTTGCGGATGTACATGGTGGTTTAATATTATATTAAAGTAAATATATAATAATTTTTTTTTTGAAATTTACTATAAAATATTAATACAAATATAATATAAATGAAATTGTTGAAATGTAATTATTTTTTACACTTTCATATTTAATATGTTCATTTATCTGTAGAAATATTATATTAATAAATATTTAAATAAATGTCATGTTTTTGAATTGATGATCCGTTTGCTTTGATTTCTGTATAAATTAATATATTTTTTTCATCTGTAAATTCAGATGTATTTATTATTATTATTATTATTATTATTAAAATATGCATAGGTTTAGTTATATATATAAGATTAATGATTGTTCTCACTAATATAAATAAAAATTAACCAAATTATACTCCTCAATCTACACCCTAATAATCTATTTTGTTTTTGTCTATTTTATATAAATTAAAAAATTGTATGAACAAAAGAAAAATTTATATATATAAGATTATATATAAGATTAGTTATATATATAAGATTAATGATTGTTCTCCCTAATAAAAATAAAAATTAACCAAATTATACTCCTCCATCTACACCCTAATAATCTATTTTGTTTTTGTCTATTGTATATAAATTAAAAAATTGTATAAACAAAAGAAAAAGTTTACTTTTACTAAAATTATTATTAGTTAGTATTATTGTCATAAAAAAAACATCATAAATAGATGTCATTCAATTGAGAACATGTATATATAATATTAATTATATAGTATAATTAAAAAATACAATTTATATCACAAGAATTAAAAATATCAATTATTTTGATGATAATTTTATGATCAAATAGGTGATAAATTATTATAGTAAAGAAAAAGTGACAATAATTTAACAAAATTGATTTCTTTTGTGGTGTAAATCAAAGTTGGGTGATGGTGGCATGGGGTGTGCTTTATAGATTCCACAAACCACTTGTGAGTTAACAATCACACACTTGGGTCTCTTTGGTCTTTTCCACATCAGACAGTCATTCCCTTAAAATTGTTCCAAGAGATTAATAAAAGTTTGAAAAGGAAAAGCTGCAAGTGCCATTCCTCTCTCTCTTTCTTTCTGTGTGACCCACACATCTCTTTCTGCAAATCATGTTTGTTACTTTTTTGTGGGATTAGCTTTACCTACCTTATAATTATTATTAATTAACAAGTATGTTAAACACATTTATTATAAAAAATAATAAATAAAAATAAATGTTGAGTAAAAAATCTCTTTCTTTATTATTTCAAAATTTAAATTATACAAATTTTAAATCTTTTTATATTTATTTCTTTAACAAATATCTTAAACAAACTTGTTAGAATTTTTATTATTAATCATGGTGTGACCGATTAGTAGTAGTACCATGCAGTTGTTGCACTACTTTTATTTTCTCGATTCTACGCTAACAAAGGCGCGTGCTTCATTATACTCCGTTTCTAGCAATTGCTTGCTACAAAGTAAAGAAAACCAATCTTTCACAACTATGATTGTTAGTACCACTTACTAAAGAGCATGCTTGACTAAAGGTTTGTGTTAAGTTGTTTAATTTTACATGATATTTACCTCAAAAATAATTTAAGATGCTAATCGAGAATAGTTAGTAATTACACTAGATTTAACAAATATTTAAATAGTCGAATGAAGATAAAATAGAGTAAAAACAATCAAATATGTGTTAAGTGAATTTTTCTCAAGTTAAAAAAACTTCAAGGATATTAGAAAAGTTATAATTAGTCAAAAGTGCGTGGAACTTGACAATTTAGCTCTAAGACTCGTGTTCAATATTGTTAGTTATACTAGTTGAAGCAATTATTTTCACGAAGAATGAACATGAGTGAGAATGCATGTGTGGATAAAGGTAATTGTCATGCCACGAAAATAGTGTAACTGAAGTCCAACATGGGGCACCATTTACACCCACTATCGGAAAAAAACACACATTACCCGTGAGATTAGCACTACAAGGCGATTCAAGGTTAGATTTGTAAGTCATGATGTTGTGGGTAACATATTTAATTTTGCTTACAAATACATATTTGTACATTTTATTTGAAACAAATAATCAGTCAAACTTATCATTTTTCTCGCAATTTATACTTTATCTTTCTACTTTGCCATTTTATTTATGTTTTTATTAGTTTAGTAGCTCACAAAAATATTCAACTTTGTACTTAACACTCTTTAGATTAGTTAAGGAACACACAAACAATGGAAAAAGTTCATTCTTTTGTGTAATCGTTTGAAGCAAAAAGAGAAAAGGAATCATAAGTGAGGGTTATTATCCAATTCCTCGACTAATTTTCAATATCAACAAATTTGCCACGCTGAGTGGAACACTATGGCAAACATTGCTGAAAAGTTCAATTAGTTAGGTCACAATTCCAATTGACGTATGCACTAATGTTCTGACAAGAGCCTTTGTATCCTAGACCAACCATCATCTTCGGTACCAAAGAGGCCACACCCTCAAAGACCTAATGATCCACCACCAATACTAGGAATGGAATATTTATGGTTCTTACTTGTGATGTTGGAAATGTTATGGTTGATACACCCAAATAGTTAGTGGAAATGACCACATTCTTTATCTAACAACATATTGATATGGAGATACATGATATCATGTATTAGGTCTCTCAAAAACTTTCTTAAATTGTTAAACTCGTGGTTAGGTTCAACAAGTTAGAGAGTTGGAGATCATATGAGCCAATTCTAGTGATAATTATGTCAATTCCACCATTTAGGGAATTTAGGGGTACCAAAGTCAGGTAACACTACAAGAAAAACACCATTTTGTGGCCAACTTTATAAATATTTTGTGGCCGAATAAAACCCTCACAAATTAGTGACCGAAAAAGCCCTCACAAATGCCAAAATTGAAATTGGTCTTTATTTGTGGCTGAAAAACCCCTCACAAATTTTTAAACATTTAACTGGATTTTGTGAGGGCTTTTACAGCCACAAAAAATCAATTTGTGAGGGCCAAATCCGTCACAAAGGACTGACGTGACCAGTGGCATTTGTGGCTGCAAAGGCCGCCACAAAGGAATGCACACGTGGACTTTGTGGCTGCTTTGGCCGCCACAAATGCTCAAGGTAACACTATATATATTTTTCTCCCCTCCTCCTTCATTTTTTCACATCCAACTTCTCTCTAAAATCTTATTCTAACTATTCTCTCCTCCTTCTCTCTACACAAAATATTTTGTTATTAATTTAAATATTTTATTATTAATATTTTATTATTTAAATTAATCTTTAATTTAATTATTAATCTTTAATTTTAATTTAAATATTTTATTTTAAGTTTTTAATTAAATTAATATTAGTTTATTATATATTAAATTTAATTTATAATTACATTATATTTTAAATTTAATTTTAATTTTAATTTAATTATAATTTTAATTTAATTATAATTTTAATATTATATTTATATTAATTTATTATATATAATATTATAATAAACTATTAATTTTGAATTTAAAAATTAATTTATTAAATACGTATTATTTTGTGGCGGCCTAAGCCCTCACAAAATATATTATTTTTTAATGAGGATGACATCTATGGCGGCCAAAAGCCCTCACAAAGGAGGGAGGGAATTTGTGGCGGCCTGGGCCCTCACAAAGGTCCAATCAGAAAAATTCAGCTTGTCCTTTGTGGCGGCCTATGCCCTCACAAAGGCAGACTTTTGTGGCTGCAAAAGCCCTCACAAATGCCTGTATTTTGTGGCTGTCTTTTGTGGTTGCAAAAGCCCTCACAAATGCCAACCTGTTTCAGGCACTTTGTGGCTGCAAAAGCCCTCACAAAATTTTGTGATCAGCTTCTTTGTGGCTGCCAAAAGCCCTCACAAAATCCACCTTTGTGGCTGCTATTTGCCCTTTGTGAGGGCTTTTGGCCCTCATAAAATCTATCATTTTTTGTAGTGTAAACACTACAATGCAAAGTTAGTTGATCATCACAATGACAAGACTTTCACATGTTTTGTTGAATTCTACACAATCCAGCAATATCCCCTTGATGATTTGTATTGGGAATAGACACCCCACCAATAGATATACCACAATTTTTTTTTCTCGCACCAATACTTGATTGGACACATGACTTGAACAATAAAAAGTATTCAATCTATGTTATAATACATGAAACATCAAAATAAGGATGCATTTAATCCTCTTAATAGTACAACAACAGGTTTTCAATGGTGCATGTCCTTCAAAGACTCATAGTACTATTATAAACTGACAAATATTTTCAATGGTTCTATTTTCAAATGATATATTCTTCAATATTTAAAAGAAACAATTTGAATATAAGAAGATGATGATGATTTTCGTTTGTTATTTTTCCTTAATTTTAAAACACAACATGAGCCTTTTATTTAGACATTAAGATGAGATGGGTTGACTTCCTATTTTATAGGAAAAACCTAAAACATGAGTTGGTCCATTTTCTAATGTCACTTAACCCATTATCTGCGCATTTTTTTGAGTAACTACCAAATGCTAAAAATCAGCCGCATAAAGTGTTAGACAGTTTCATAACACTATGATAGATAGAGCTGAATAAATAACATTGCTCTTCTTTGTTTTGGGTCACAGATCTATTGCTCTCTTTAGAAAATTATACCATCAAGTTTAAGTGAGTAAGGTCTTGGAAAAACAAAACAGTTTAATTTCTCCATAGTCTGGTTAGCTTTATTTTTAACAATAAAATTATAATAAATATTAAACAGTTCAATAACCAACAATAGAACGGGTCTGGTCAGGGATCGATCAAGGAATATAACAATTTTTTCACATAACCAAGGATTGAACTCGGATCTATTTAGAGCTTAACCAACATGTTACAAGAATTTTATTGTCTAAGGTTATGCTACATTATATATAAACATTCTGTAAATAATGTGTTAGTCACTACATATTCTATTTAGTAATTTTAAGTTAAATAATTTGTGCATATTAAAATTGTTTCTTTAAGAGTTTAATGTTAGTTTGTATAGTTTATTGTTATTATTATACATGAAGTGTTGTAATTCAATTGATTTGCGTTATTCATGATACTATTCAATTATTAAGGTATTTATTAAAGGTTTATAATGTTAAATAATTAATATAATTCTAATTAAGCCACAACATCTTTGATCAATTAGGATTATATATTAAGAGTTAGAATCATGTTAAAACATTAGTTCTAATTAATTGCTTGTAATTAAATAAAATCTACGTGCATGAATTTTGTTGTATTTCTCATGGTTAATTAGGATAAAATATTACGTCATATTTCTTGATGTACCAACAAAAATTAAGATTTGGAACATGATTTGATAATTTTGTCAACATGTTATAATATAAATTTAATTGAATAAAATTTTAGTCTACATGCAAGTGTTATGTTATATCGTTAGATTTATATTTTAAAGCATGATTTGCATTGGTAAAATACGTAATTTACTTTTGTATCAATTATGAATAATGAACATGTAAATTTTAATTTTGCAGTTGTTCAATATGCAAATTTATCTGATTTAAAGTGTGTCATTTCTGAATTAAATGGTGACAACTTTAATCTTTGGAAGGAGATAGTTCTTCTATATTTAGGCTGGATGCACATTAACTATGCCATTACGAAGGATGAGCCAATGGGTATTACTGAAACCAACACTCTAAATGCATTTGATCTTTATGAAAAGTGGGAGAAATCTTACCATATCTTCGTAATGTTTATAAAGATAAAAATATATGTTGGTGAACAATTTTCTTCATCTAACAAGGTCCTTGTCAGCACTCTGATCATAAAGTACTCAATCATGAAACTCACATGAATGAAAGGAGTGCGTTATCATATCTTGCGCATGAGGGATATAGCGGCTCAACTTAAAGATTTGGAGGTGACCATGTTTGATTCTTTTCTTGTTCACTATATTTTGTGTACTCTACCTCATCAATATGACATTTCAAAGTCTCTTATAGCACACATAAGGATGAGTGGTCAATCAAGATATTGTTTATTATGTGTGTGCAGAAAGAGAAAAGGTTGATAATGAAAGAGGGTGAGAAAGTGAACTTAACTATTCAAGGAAAGAAAAAGAAGGAATCTTCCAAGAATAAAGGCTACACTCTTCCTCAGTCAATCATAAAGAAAGAGTCAATGTGTTTATTTTGCAAAAAGAAAGGGTAAATGAAGAAAAACTACTTAAAGTTTAAGAGTTGGTTTGACAAGAAAGGTACTCCATTTGATTTTGTTTGCTATGAATCTAATATGGTTAATATCAATCATAACACATCGTTGATTGACTTTGGTTATGTATAATCCATATTTTGAATACATTGCAAGCTATGCATAACTTAAGGAAACCAATGGGAAGTGAACAATACATCTTTTCAAAAGGGAAAATGCGTTTACATGTGAAGGCCATTGGGACGTGAAGTTTTAGCTTAAGCAACAATTTTACTTTAGTTTTAGAAAAGATCATTTATGTTTGTAGTTTTTAGAAGAATTTGATTTCTCATTCTAAACTAGTTGAAGTAACAATGTCAATTACAAGGAAGATGTATTTGAATTGTAATTGTCATTTTTTAAAAATTCCTATTAAAACGCAAAGTATCTAACTCAAGATTGATCTTGGTTATAAACGAATAACGATCTTAGTTAGTGAAAACACACAATTTTAACTTATATATATAATATATGATTAGAAGATAAAAAGTAAATAGAGATAAGGAAAGAGATACGTTCGATCCTCACAATTTTGAGACTTTCCATTAAATTATCAAAGCAAGATCATTCTTGGTTTTCACACGACCTTTTTAGATCAATTTTGACCTGTTACAAATTATTACCTTTCAACCTAGAAAGGATTCCCACATGTTACCTATCAATCTTTAGAAAAGATTTTTACACATTACATTTTACTCATTAAAGGATTTTTACAAATTACTCAAACTATTTCAACACGATAGTCTTGAGTAACAAAGTGATGATTTAACGAAGTTGGTAGAATCTAAGTATGTTCAATACTTGTTTGAGTTTAGATTCTTCGATTGGGACTCAATAAAAGTCATTAGCCTTAATTGCAGTTTTGATCCCCCTATTTTAGCTGATCGCGAAAGTAGTCCCCCCATTTGTTTCTCCCTAGTTTTGGTCTCCAAACAGAATTTTAATCCAAAATTGGATGAAATTTCATTTTTTTTTTAAAACCGTATTACACCATTTATGATCATATATTTCAGGTACAATTGTTAAAAATGAGATCTTGAGGCATGGTGTAACTTAAATAAATGTAAAAAAAAAAAAAATGAAATTTCATGAAGTTTTGGACCAAAATTCTACTTTGGGGACCAAAATTTGGGAGAAACACAATGGAGGGACTACTTTCACGATTCAGCTAAAATAGGGGGACCAAAACTACAATTAAGCCAAGTTATTATGATATCTAGTTAAGAACATAATGATTCTTTTGCGATGATTGAGAAGTTTAAGAGATTTCGAATATGATTGTATGAGTGATGTATTACTTTGCACTTGAAGCTCTGCCTTATCCTTCATCTTGAGGGTTATTTTATAGGCTTCAAGAAGGCTTATGACAACTTATTCGACTTTTGATGATGGTCTAGCGGTCATGTGTCAGTTAATGGATAACATGTGCCTTAAAGCAAGAACGATCTTCGTTTCTGCTTTAAGGGGTGCTTAGGTTTAGGCTTCTTTTACAATTCTCCTGAAGTGATTTTTTGCTTTTTATCATGCATGCAGGCTGCTCAGAAGTACATCTGAGGTATCCAATCAAATTTGTCAAATTCGTACTTGATGCTTGCTCAAACTTGTAGAATGATCTTGCTTGATAGATTATGAAGCACAACTTTTGCCTTTGATCTTTGAAGTGATTCTTTTACTGAAACGATCCTCGTATATTTTTGGTGAAATTCTGGAAACAAATTGTAAATAATAGAACTAGTCTTTTCTTTAAGAATCTAAACATTCTTATTATCTTGGAACTGTGAAGAACGTTCTTCATTTTACAAAATTTTGTCAAGAATGTTCTTGGTTTATCTGAATGTACTTGTTCTTTTTAATATGATCTTGTTCGACATGCTTAGTACCTATCTTTGATTAACACATTCAAACACACATGTTAAACACCAAAAATACTTAGAATTATAATTAGAAGTCGTATTTAACTTTTGTTTGATTATCATCAAAACATTAATTTGGGATTTTGTCTCAACACTAGCGCATTTGGATTTTTCATTTTATTTCATGGATTTAGGTTTTACTTTAGCTAATAAATATGGGATTGTTGGTTGTGGTGAATTTTATTATGGCCTTTATTATATTAATTTACAAAATGACAATGCTCATAATTCAATGCATATTAATGCTGGTTTGAAACGATGTGTTGTGAATGAGAAATTCTCAATGTTATAGCACCAAATATTTGGATACATCTCAATCGACATAATGAAGATATTAGTAAATGAAGGAATACTTAGTACTCTTGATTTTGATACTTGTGTGAATTGCATGAAGGGTAAGTATTGGAATTCAAGTATGAGTTATTAGTTCCATATCGACAAGGAATGTAGTAGATGTTGGATATATAAGAGAGGTGACCCATAGACCTAATGTCTTTAGGTTTTTGGTAAAAATGTGATGTCAAAGTCACTTGTGGTCCTGGAGTATTTGGTGCGTTGTTGATCTCGTGCCGTCGGACTCCCCAACAACCGTTGTTGATCTCGTGTCCCCGAACTCCCTAACAGTAAGAAATCTTTCAATTTTAGAAGAGGTTCCTATAGGAGTTCAAATCTATTAGAAATCGTACACATATTTGTTGTCCATATATGGGCGCAAGTAGTTCAAAATACTTTATCGCTTTTATAGATGATTATTTGTGATATATATGTCTTTACTCAGTTCTTTCTTTGGATGAAGCTTTGGATGCCTTTAAAAAATTTAAAGCTGAAGTACATAAAAATGTGGAGAATAAATTAAAATCATGATATCTGATATACATTGAGAGTACTATGGTAGATACCTTAAGAATGGACAAGCATTTGGTCCATTAGTGAAGTTTCTTATAGATCATGGGATTGTTGCCCAATACATTGTGTCTGTTCTCCAAATCAAAATGGTGGGGCAAAAAGAAGAAACCAAACTTTAATGGATATGGTACGAAGTATGAGAAGTAATGAAAAACTTCCTCAATTTTTGTGGACTGAAGCACTAAAGACGATTTCATATATATTAAATCGAGTTTGAATCAAGACTATCCCAAAGATGCCTTTCAAGTTACTCAATTTATAGAAACCAAATTTGCAACATATACATGTTTGAGAATGTCCGTCTGAAGTGAGAATTTAAAACCCACAAGAGAAGAAACACGACCCAAGGACTATTAGTGCATATTTTATTGGATATGTTGAAAAGTCTAAAGGATATAGGTCATATTGTCCATCAAATAAGATTGAAATTGTGGAATCAAGAAATGTCAAATTTCTTGAAAACGACTTGATTATTGGGAATGATCATTTTATAGACATTGCTTCTAATAAAGATCACTATGAGGCTGAGCCTTCTAGATCAAGTGCAAAGATGTACTTGATGGCCAATAATACAAGTTCCACAAGTTGTTGATCATGATCATGTAGATCAAGTTGTTAATGAAGAACATCAAGATAATGTTGAACAACCTATTATTGAATTACTCGATCAACAAGTTCCTCAAGAAGATAATGAGACAACATTAAAAAGATCTACTTAAGTAAAAAAGTTAGCAATTCTTAGCGAGTTTGTAGTAAATCTGCAAGAATCATACTACAACATATGAGCCAAAAATGATCCTAAAACATTTTCACAAACCATGAGTTCTAAAGAATTAAATTTTTGGCACAATGCTATGAAAGATGAGATGAATTATATGGTATCAAACCAAATCTGGGATCTTGTCAAGTTTCCTAATGGTGTAAAAACCATCGAGTGTAAAGGGGGTATTTAAAACAAAAAGAGAATCATAAGGCAACATTGAATCACATAAGGCAAGACTTGTTTCCAAGGGATTTACTCATAGAGAAGGAATCGACTACACAAAGATATTTTCTCATGTATCCAAGAAATATTATTTTCGAGTAATTATGAAATCGGTAGCTTATTTTGATTTGAGTTGCATCAAATGAATGTGAAAACAACATTGCTAAATGGTTCTCTCGAGGAAGAGGTTTACATGAAATATCTGAAGGATTCTCATCTGGCGAAGGAGAGAACTTAGTCTGCAAACTTAATAAATCCATATATGGATTGAAATAAGCCTCTCGTCAATGGTATTTAAAACTTCATGAGGTAATCACTTTATTTGAGTTTGAAGATAATGTCATGGATCAGTGTATATCCCAAAAGGTCAATGGGAGCCATATTTGTTTCCTTGTGTTGTATGTGGATGATATTTTGTTTGTGACAAATGATAAATGTATGTTATATGAGGTGAAACAATTTCATTCAAGAAACTTTGATATAAAGGATATGAGAGAGAAATTTTATGCCATTGGCATTAATATCAATAGAGAAAGAAATTGGGGCATTTCAGGTTTGTCTCAATAGTCCTATATCAACAAAGTTCTCAATAGATTTAATATGAAAGATTGTTCTCCTACTGTAGCTCCCATTGTCATGGGTGATAGATTTTAATTAAGTTAGTGTCCACAAAATAATTTTGAATAGGCACATGAAGAATATCAATTGTGCTTAAGTTGTAAGAAATCTTATGTATGCTCAGATTTGCATTAAACCTAACATTGCATATGTTGTTGGAGTTTTGGGAAGATATCAGATTAATCCATGTGTTGACAACTAGAAAGTTGCAAAGAAAATGATGAGATGTCATCAAGAAATGAAGAATTCTATGCTCATGTATAAATGAACTTATAATTTGGAAGTAATTAGCGACTCCGATTCACAATATGCTAGCAACATTGATACTTGAAAATCTTCATCAAATTATGTTTTTATGCTAGCTGGTGGAGCTATATCTTGAAGAAGTGTGAAGCAGACCTTGATTGCAACTTCCACAATGGAGGTTGAGTTTGTTTCTTGTTATGAGGCTACCTTTGCATGGTGTCTGGTTGAAGAGTTTCATATCAAGGCTTAGAGTTATCGACTCTATTTCTAGGCCATTGAAGATGTATTGTGACAACTCTGAGGCGGTATTTATGGGTACAAATGATAAAAGTAGAAGTCGAAGTAAACACGTCGACATCAAATATTTAGCCATAAGAGAAGATGTTAAGGAAAATAAAGTGGTTATTAAACACGTCAACACAGAGTTGATGATTGTTGATCATTTAACTAAAGGTACACCACAAAAGAATTTTAAGGATCATATAATACAAATGAGACTTGGTTCCGTAAAGGATTGTCATTGTATGAACATTATTGTTTTAAAGAAACTCTTATTCAGTTTGATTTTTCCTATATATTTTGTGCACATATTTGTTTATTTTGAGAAAAATCATTTTATTTTGACCTAAAATAAGCATATGATTTATTCATTAAGTTAGCGACTAATATTAAGAGACTTGGTGTATTGTACTACATGGAAGATACTACTTGTTACTTTGAGGACATATTGCCATAATTCATATTTTAGTTTCTTGTTGTGATTGATTATGGGTTAAATGGACCAAGTGGGAAAATCTTATTTTTCGCTATTATTAAAACATCATATGAGCCTTTTATTTATGCATTAAGATGAGAGTGGGTTGACTTCCTATTTTATAAGAAAAACTAACTCATGTATGGTCTATTTTTTACTCCCACACTACAAGAATAATAGGATTTTGGCCCTCACAAAGGGGGAAAAACAGCCACAAAGGTGGCTTTTGTGAGGGCTTTTGGCAGCCACAAATAAGCTGGTCACAAAATTTTGTGAGGGCTTTTGCAGCCACAAAGTGCTGAAACAGGTTGCATTTTGTGAGGGCTTTTGCAGCCACAAAATCCTGCATTTGTGAGGGCATAGGCCGCCACAAAAGACAGGACTGACTGGATTTTGTGAGGACTTTTGGCCGCCACAAAATCATGCTGACTGGATTTTGTGAGGGCTTTTGGCCGCTACAAAATCTTGCTGACTGGACCTTTGTGAGGGCTTTTGGCCGCCACAAAATCTTGCTGACTGGACATTTGTGAGGACTTTTGGCCGCCACAAATGCCAACGTAAAATATAAATTAATTTTTATTTTATTTCAATAATAATAATTAATATAATTAATATATTTAATATATTTTGTATTGAATATAATTAATATAATTAATATTATATATAATAAATTAATATAATTATAATTATAATTAATATAATTAATATATTTATAAATTAATAATAAAATTTAAATTATAATTAAAATAAATTTGAAAGACTAATAATTAAATTATTTAAATTTAATATATATATATATAATAAACTAATCTTAATATAATTAAAAATTTAAAATAAAATATTTAAATTAAAAATAAAGAATAATAATTAAATTATTTAAATAATAAAATATTAATTATAAAATATTTAAATTAATTAAAATATATTTAAATTATTAATAATAAAATATTTAAATATTTAAATTAATAATTATAATTAAATATTAATTTAAATTAATGTAAATTATAAATAAATTATAACTTAAATAAATTATAACTTAAATTAAAATTAAATTAAAATTTAAATAATATTAATTATTAAATATTAAATATTAAAAATAAATATTAAAATTAAAATTAAAATAAATATTGTATATAAAAACATAATATTAATAATAATTAAAGCTAGCTATAGCAATCATGATAAAATCAAATAAAACATGCATTCCAAAATTATCAATTAATGTCTTACAAACCCAAAATTAACAAATAATGTCTTACAAAGTGGAAATTAATTAAACACACATTAATAATGTCATACAACCCAAAAATAAATTATGAAATTCTTCAAATGATCACATCAATCATCATAATAATTCGTCTGATCAGCTCCACTCCCACCATCATTATTTCCTGCATTCATACCCGACGAAAGAAGTCCTTCAAAAGTATTATGCATTTGTGTTGGAGGAGACATCATGCTTTGAAATTGAATTTCATCTTCAATGGCACCACCAGTAGTCGAAGGAGGAGCCCTAGCTGGATGAGGTTGATTTAAATCTGGTCTGATCAACCCAGCTGTTGGCATAGTCGGTCGGTATGCAGTTTGATAATCTGGTTGAGGTTGAGGTTGAGGAAGTTGATGTGAAGATGATGGAGCATACTGATAATTATGAAAATATTGTTGTTGCTGAAACATTGGCGGCTGTTGTTGCTGGAAGGCAGAGTTCGAAGGATTATGTTGCTGTTGTTGTTGGAAAGTTGGAGGCGGTTGATGCTGCTGGGAGTATTGGGAGTAACTCTGTTGCTGCTGGAAAATTGGTTGTTGGTGCAAGTACTGAGGCCGAGGCGGGAACTGCTGATGAAAGACAGGAGGAAATGAAAATTGTTGTTGTTGAAATTGTTGTTGCTGCTGAAACTGTTGTTGCTGCTCTTGAAACCTCTGTTTCCATTCCTCATTCAATTTATCAATTGCGGCTTGTATCAGCTGTTGTGTCCTTTCTTCTTGCTCACTTGCCCATTGCTCCTTTAACTGATCAATATTATCTATCGGCACCGGACGATGAGATCGATCCGTACTAGCATAAGAAGAAGACGTCTCAGTCTGAATATAGCCGGTTGGACCTTTCACAAAGGTTGATGATAAAGTACCGGCTCCCAGCACACGCCCTTTGTACTTGCCACCACTGATGTTCATAAAACTTGCGGTCTCATATTGTTTCCGCTGATCTGGAGTAGCTCGCATAGCAGGAGGAAGAGTAGCTTGATGATCATCCCATTCTTTCATGACATGTTCAAGTTGTTCCTATATTAAAAATCAAAAAATTAAAAATTAAATTAGTTAATAAGTAATATATAATAATTTAAAGATGTAAATATAATTATCAATATATAATAATTACCTGAATCGTTTTTGATAACGAATCAGTATACTCATTTGTTTGAGGATTAACATGAAGATAGCGATGTATCTCAGCCTGAGTGACCTCCCTTCCAAGTTGCTTTTCCTAAAATATATATTAAAATAATGTCAAGTTTATGGTGAAATGTGATGATTAATTGAATAAAAATTAATATATATATATATATATTATAAATAAATAATTAATTACCATATAATATTTAATTTCTCCAGCAGACATGGAACCTCCCTTATGAGTACTAGTACCCCTCTCAGATGCTCTATTAATCTTTGCTTTTTCTCTCTTCTGTTTGTAAGCATCTGTGTTCCACTTACTCCACAAAGCAGTCCAAACATTTTCACCAATCCAATTAGGTCGTTTTTCTTCGCCCTTATTACGTGTGTAAGACAACATAGATGAGAGACGCTTTGAAAAGCGAATGTCAAATGAAGCCATAACTGCGGCATCATGCTCTCTTTTCCAAGTACATTTAGTCTGTTGTTTGTTTAAATTTAAAAAATATTAAAAATATAATTCAATTAAACAATCAAATGTACGTATATATAATTAATTAATTAGTACTTAAATAAAATAATGTAATCACTTACTTTGAAGCAATGTAGAAACTGATCAACTTCCCTAAATTGAGGTGTCTTATCCTCTTTAATCTCACCCCAAGACAACCATGGCTTTTTGTATTTCTCTTGTATCACTTCAGCAATTGCCTTTGCAGATGGTTTAAAAGAAAGATATCTTCATAATTTACATGCAAATTAAATATAAAAATTAATTAATAAAATAATGTAACATGAAATGCAATAATAAAATATTTAACAATCATAGTTTACATACCCATCTCCTTCTGGAATTATGACAATGCGGTTGTAGCAATCAACACATCCGGGTTCCATTATTTCATCTAACGTATAAGGCTCTACTGGGACCTCCGGATATACAGGAATAGCTCCACCACTAGTACCAATGGTCGGCATCGGCATGAGAGATGTGTCATTAACAACACGTGGTCTCTCAACTTTTTTCTTACCACGTGATGTTCTGGATATTCCTTGTATTGCCGCCGTTCCTGGTCCTCCTGATCCTCCTGAACCTCCTGATCCTCCTACTCCCACTGAAGCCATGTCTCTCTCTCTCTCTCTATATATATATATATATCTATATATATATATATATATACATCCATATCCATACATATATATAATATAATATATGTGTGTACGTATGTACAATTAACATTAGATTAATTATATGTAAATAATAAAGAAATAAAGAAATATACATAAATGCAGAAATAAATAAATAAATAAATTTTATACATAAAGAACTAAAGAAATAAATAAATAAAGAAATATATATATATAAATAATGATATATCCATACATATATATAATAATGAAATATACATAAATATCGATATCCATACAAATTATATATATATATATATATATATATATAATGCCTAATTAATTAATTGTCTTCGTCTTGGTCATCTTCATCATCAGTATATTCATTTGATGAGTGAGTTAAGTCAATATTGGCTTCATCGTTCTCTAATTCATCTATTTCTTGTTCATCAACTTCTTCTCCAATGTGTGGCTCATGACAAAGTTGACTAATAGTCTCATCTCCAATCACATGATCCAAATTTGACATTTCATCCATTTGAAATGCAACTTCTTCATTTTGACCTGCTTCAACTTCTTCTATTCCACTCGTTGGTCTTGTTTTGATTGCAGCACACCAACCTTGCTTACTTCTGACAGTTGATGGATAAGGAACATAATACACTTGTCTTACATTATGGGCCATGGCAAATGGATCAAACCGTGGATATCTTTTGCTCATTCGAATGTCTACAGTATTGGATATGAAATTGATTTTAGTTCCTCTGCTAGATGGATCAAACCACTTACAGTAAAACAACACCACTTTTTTCGCATAATCTAGGAACGTGTAGTCAATTTCATAAATATGCTCAATTATGCCATAGAAATCTTCGACTACACCACTATCAGAGACACTCTTCATACAAACTCCACTGTTAATTGTTTCTTTTCCTTCAGTCCAAGATTCAGTGTGAAATTTGTATCCATTGATGTAATAGGTGTGTCATTCTTTGAAACTTCTACTCGGGCCCATAGATAAGTGCCTTAAGTGGATGTTGATAGGAGTTTGTTCTTCCAGATGCACTTGTTGTTAAAACCATGATAGGAAATTTGAATGTATATCATCAGATGATTGTCCCGTATTTAAAAATGCCCTGATCGATGACCATATATATATATGGTGAATATCAATTTAATCATATAATAAAATATAATTATTTAATAAGATCGGAGAGGAATTTCAAACGTACTCAATGTATGGTTTAACTTCAGTGCAGTTAATCAAAACGTGAACATGTGCCGCATTAAATACTTTGTCGCTTGGCCAGAAAATCGGAAAATCCCTACCAGCATGATGACCAGACAAGTAAAAAACTGATAAAGCATGTGGATGACGTATAACGCTATCAGTAGCGTTTCTTCCGTTAACTGGTGACAATGTTTCATTGTTGAAATAATGAGAACAAAAGTGTGTTGTTTCACGGTGTAGGTAAGATGAACAAATTGATCCCTCAACTCTAGCTTTGTTTTTCACCGACCGTTTTGAATAACCCATGAACCTATAATATTACAGAGAGATGTATATAAGTTGAAGTATATTGAAATTAATTAATGAGATGTGTATATATATATCACCTTTCAAATGAATACATCCATCTATATTGAACTGGTCCACCAAGCCTAGCTTCACTTGCAAGATGCACTGAGAGATGCTCCATCGAATCAAAAAACCCAGGAGGAAATACTTACATAGAATTATCTGAATGTCATTTTCCATCTTGATCAGATCTTTATCAATGAGTGTTGAAGAACACAAATTCTTGAAATATTGACTCACTTCAATAAGTGGGTTCAATACATGTGTCGGTAAAGCACTAAAGGCAATAGGAAGTAAACACTCTAAGAATATATGACAATCATGACTTTTCATCCCATGCATCCTCCCATTTTCCACATCAGCATATCTTGCCAAATTCGAACAATAACCGTCAGGCGTCTTCAGCTCTTTGATCCAACGATAAACAGATTTGGCTTCATCATTAGATAAAGTGTAATTCGCACGAGGTTTTAGGGTCTTGCCGTTTTGTTCGACCAACAACAAGTCTGGTCGTCTGCAATATATACCTATGTCTTTTCTAGCTTTGTCATTATCTTTTGTTTTCCCTTTCACATTCATCACAGTATTAAAGATGTTGTCAAAGAAATTTTTCTCAATATGCATAACATCGAGATTATGTCTCAAAAGATTATATTTCCAATACGGTAGATCCCAAAAAATACATCTTTTTGTCCAATTGTGCCATTGTCCGTAACCTTGTGGTTTACAAGCCACACCATTAACAACATGTACCTTTGGCATATCTTTTACTTTATTCCAAACTTGTTCTGATGTCAATTTCATCGGGGGTCCTAGATTTTCTGCATATCCCTTCATAAATGCAGCTTTGTTCCTT
Organism: Cicer bijugum; assembly: GCA_037974875.1. Lineage (NCBI taxonomy): Eukaryota > Viridiplantae > Streptophyta > Magnoliopsida > Fabales > Fabaceae > Cicer > Cicer bijugum. The sequence goes on along the minus strand of JBBPBT010000959.1, from coordinate 773,922 downwards.
CTAAATGCATGATCAGCAGGTAAAAACCTACGATGCGAGTCAAACCATGATGCCTTCCCACCAAATTTTAAGGTAAATGTTTTCGTATCTTCCATACAAATAGGACAAGCTAGTTTACCATGGGTGCCCCATCCTGACAACATCCCATAAGCGGGGAAATCATTAATGGTCCACATCAATGCAGCTCTCATCATAAAATTTTCTCTCCGAGCAATATCATATGTCAAGACACCATTCCACAACCTCTTCAAATCGTCAATCAAAGGTTGTAAATAAATATCAATACCAGTTGTAGGATTAGAAGGACCTGGTATCACAGCAGCTAAGAACATATATGGTTTAGACATACACATATCAGGAGGAAGATTGTAAGGAGTAACAATAACCGGCCAACAAGAATAAGGAGTAGACGATGCTTGTATGTAAGGCGTAAATCCATCTGAGGATAATCCAAGTCTTACATTGCGTGGATCTGACGCAAAATCAGGATGTATTTGATCAAAGTGTTTCCATGCCTGACCATCAGAAGGATGTCGCAACTCGCCTGAATTTCTTCTATTCTCATAATGCCACGTCATCTTTCCTGCAGTTTGTATTGATGCAAACAATCTTTGCAATCTTGATACAATAGGGAGGTAAAACATTGCTTTCCTTGGAATTGATTTTCCCCTACTTACCCTTGAGTTATTCCTTTGATGATACCTTGGTTCTTGACAAAACTTGCATTCAACTAAGTTTGCATCATTCATACCAAATTCATTGTCATAATACAACATGCAACCTTTAACACAACAATCAATCCTCTTGACACCTAATCCTAACTTTGACACTAACCGTTTCGCATCGTAATAACTTTGCGGCAAACCATCTCTCACAGGTGTTGCGTCTAGCATCATTTTAGTCATCAAATCCAAAGCTAAATCAGGAACATGAAATTGAGACTTTAGACCTAACAGTCTAATACACATTGATAACTTTGAGTTTGAAGAACCTTCAAACAATGGTTTATTTGTCTCTTTCAAAAGACCATAAAATCTCTGAGCTTCTTCATTGGGAAGTCCATCGGTATCATCATATTGATCTTCATTGAATGACAAATTAACCCCAACAGCATCCGAGATCATATCATTCATCGCCTCAAAGTGTTGATAGTTATAATAATCTATACCTAACATGTTAGTACTACTTGAAGGACCTATGTTATAATTCTCCAAATATGTACTAGTATTAGGCGCGACCGGAGACTCTTCGCCATGATTTGTCCAAATCCAGTAGTTAGGCATAAATCCGTCTGCATACAAATGCACTCTTATTTCATCTTCACTTTTAAACCATCTACAAATGCACTCTCGCAAAATTGAGAAACTCTTCGACCTTGTTAGCAAAACGTTGTTTAAGACCCTTTCTTCCGAGAAAATTCCTATTGTACATCCAACTACGGTCTAAATCCATAGTTGCTATATATATATAATATATATATATATATATATCGATATTTTATATATTAATTGCTTTATTTTTCAAAAGCATTAATATAAAATTTGACATATTTATATGTCAATTAGGGGAGCCTGCATTTGCACACAATATAATATATTATTATCAATACAATAATAAAATATATACCAAATACAATAATAAAATATATATCAATACTATCAAAAAATATCAATACTAACAAAAAAATAATAATTAAATAAACATTATATATATATATATATATTAATTTGCCAACAATATAATAAATTATAAATAATATAATAACATATTAATACTTATAACAAAAAATAATAATTAATATGATAAATTTTAATAATGTTTTTTAAAAATCAATAACTTTGATATATATGACAATTAATTAGGGGATTATATATTAATTAATTTTCAAACAATATAATAAATTATTAATTGAAGACTATATCATTATACAAACCTATATAAAATTTAAAATGATGTTTTTTTAAAAATCAACACTACTAATCAAGACTTATTTAAAATAAAAAATAATAATATCATCAATTTTAATAATATTTTTTTAAATAATAATTATATTAAAACCAATATATTTTAACCGTGTGGTTTGAAACTTTAATTTATCATATATTAATATGTAAACAACATCATTACTATTTTTTTAAAAATAAATATATAAAACTAATCTAAATATATATATTACTAATCTATATTTTAAAAATAATATATATATATATATATATAAATATATATATATACTAATCTAAATTTAAAATATATAAAATACTAACTTGAATGCCGAGTAGCGTCTGACTTCAAGCTTCCACTCACGTACGATGCTTGCAAGTCTTCGAAATAATTAACAAGCACTATAAAAATAAAAATCAATAACATTAATTAGTTATATCATATTAAAAAATAAAATTATAAATTAATTACATATATAATATAAATTACATATATAATATAAATTAATTACATACATAATATAAAATTAAACTTACAAAATTTATATGATGAGTAATTTGTAGAGAGAAGGAGGAGAGAATAGTAAGATATAAGGTTTAGAGAGAAGTTGTATTGTGAAAATGAAGTAGGAAGATGGGAGAGTATATATAGTATTTGCATTGGGAATTTGTGGCGGCCTTGCCCGTCACAAAAGCCAACGGCTCATTCCATTTGTGGCGGCCTTGCCCGTCAGAAACTCCAACGGCTAGCAAGGATTTTGTGGCGGCCTTTGCCGCCAGTAATGCCAACGGATATGTCCAGTTGTGACGGCCTGAGCGGCCAGAAAATCCAGCTGGATTTACGCGTGATTTGTGGCGGCCTTTGCAGCCAGTAATGCCACGTCCCCAATCTTTTGTGGCGGCATAGGCCGCCACAAATACCCTGGTCCCATCAGCTAATTGTGACGGATCTGGCCCTCACAAAATTCATTTTCGTGGCTGCCTAAGCCCTCACAAAATCCCTAAATATTTAACTGGATTTTGTGGCTGCCTAAGCCCTCACAAAATCACAACAGTGTGATTTTGTGAGGGCTTAGGCAGCCACAAAATCCAGTTAAATATTTAAAAATTTGTGAGGGCTTTTTCAGCCACAAAAGATGACCAATTTTAATTTTAACCTTTGTGAGGGCTTTTTTGGTCACAAATTTGTGAGAGTTTTATTCGGCCACAAAATATTTATAAAGTTGGCCACAAAATGGAGAAATTCTTGTAGTGCCAATCAATCCATTATGTGAGCCTTTTTCTAAGTAATTGTCAAATGCTAAAAATTAGTCCCCATAAAATGTTAGTTTCAAAACTCTATAAATAGCATTGTTCTTCTCTGTGTTGGGTCATTGAACCTACTACTCTCTTTAGCAAGTTACATCATCGAGTTTGAGTGAGTAAGGATTTAGAAAAGCAAAACAATTTAATTTCTCTATAGTTTTTGTCTTTAGAATGTCAATTCAAAATCCAACATAGCAATGTCAGGAGGTTAGTGCTTAATTCGTTTTTGCTTCTACTATATTGATTTAAAGGTGTTGTTTCTGATTATTTACATGTTTAAGTCGATTTAGAAAAACTAACACCGTCATTCATGATCAAAGAATTATTCAAAGACAAATGAGTTCATAGAACTTTAAAAAATGACCTAATGTTAATCGTTTGATATTTGATCATTTAAAAAATTAAAATAAGATTCTAAAACGTTTTGAACACGTCAAAAGAAAGATTCAATGGAAAATCCTCTATGATGAGAGTTGTTAGAAATTGATGTAAATAGATCAAGTTATTTTATACACTTAAATATATATAAGATTGAATCATATTATCCTCTCAATGAAAATAAAACTTCTTAGAAAGATTATGTGTTAATTCAGACACATACTTGAATTAATGTAAGCAAGTTTGATAGTTGCCTCAATGATAGTTTTCCAAAAATATTATATTTGCTATTTGATTATAGTAGATTAAATATTCGACTATATTGAGATAAAATATCTTTGTAAGAGAATGACTAGATGTAATAACATTTTATTGTAAATTAATATAAAAATAATCATGTTCTTCTTCTCTTTAATTTTACTATTTTTTATGTTCAACTTTAACTTAATTAAATGAACTTATAATCAAAGTTAAATATTTTAGTAAAAAATATTTTTTTAATTTATCAAAGAAAAATATATTTTAAAATGATTAACACAATTCAATTCCTCGTTTTTATGTTTAACGCCTTGTAATTGATTACTAACTATCATGGTTGATAAAAGTTTAAATTATAAATTTGGTATTCCTAACTTTACTAATTAATTAAGGAAGATAGAATAGTGGCCTAATTTATGTGTATGGTAGAGAACACTGGGGTAGGGAAGAAAGACTAGTGGCCAATTGTAAAGAGCAATAAAGGAAAATAAATTGACTAAACATAAGAAAAGAACAAAGCACTTAAATATTATAAAGTGACAAAAATATCCACAAATTAAGGACCAATTCGAAGTGATAACAGCTAGGATGATATTGTCCTTTGTCCACGCCACCTCCACACCACAAGGTAAATATTTATGGCTTCTTAGATAAGTTAGCAACATATTCCACCTTTGATCAAATTATTATTTACAATGTGAAAATATTTTTTATTGTTTTAAATGCATCATCTTCATATGTTTACTTTAACTTTGAGATGTAGTCCAACATTTATTTAAAAGTCTTTTATTTATGTGAAAATATTTTTTATTGTTTTAAATACTACTTTAACTTGAGATGTAGTCCAACACTTATTTAAAAGTCTCTTATTTAAGAATGGTAAAATGGGTTCAACTCACTTACCGTCTAAGTAATCTCTATTTTAAGTGAGTTGAATTAGTTTTTTGAATTTGATTACTAAAGTTGACCAATTCTGTTTAGTTCGTTATAAATATAGGTTGATGATGAAGTGATGTAGGTTTAACTGTTGAGTTAGTTAAATTTTTTTAAAAAAATAAATAAATTTTATTTTTTTATTATTGATTTCTATCTTATATAAAGATAAAATCAATGACCAAAATACCAATATAAATTATGAAAATACTAACACCAAAGAATCATTCTCAAAATTATAAGCAAGTATTTTTTAAAATTAATCTTTGACTCATTAATGTATTTATATAGCACGAGAAAAAAAATTTATTAAAATAAAACACATAAGAAAATACACTTAAACACAAAAAAATAATATCATATATTAACAATTATTTGCATTACAATTGTTAGTTTGATGTTGCAATTTTCTTTTTTTATAATATGCGAATTACAAACAAATGCAAGGATGTAGTAGAAGATACCAAATAAGCTAGACTCAGTCACTTTGTCATCTCTACTCTTATCTCCGTTGTCAACCAATAAAACTAACATAAATTTTCAAATATAAAATAAATAAATAAATAAATAAATGTTTTGAAAACGTTAACATCCTTGAATCTTTCATTTCTCCCATTTTCTTTCTTTTCTAACCTTGGCTATAGATATCACAATATGACAAGTAGTCACTGTCACACAAAAATGACAAGCAATACAAATATATATGAGTTATAACACAAATTTTCTTTGATTAATTAAAATTTATATAGAATTTCACTAAATTCATATAAAATCCACGTAATTTTATAGAACTCATATAATTTTTAATCAATAAAACAATATATTAAAAAATGTACGAGTGTATTCTTAGCACTTCTAAAAAATATATATGACATAGAAGCTATATATAAGTGCATGCATATGTGGACTTGATACAAGGCCTATTGTAATGACTCATGAGAAAGCTTATCAGAATTTAATGGAACAAGGTCATTACCTAGTTCGTATAGTTTGTCCCAAATGTTACCAATAAGGTTATTGCAAAACAAATTTAATTTTTCAGTAAAAAATAAATTAATTTTAAACAACTAAACATATATATATATATATATATATAATTTCTTTGATTTTACCGTAAAAGAAAACTACTTTGATTTTATATAGTAAATAGTAATTGTTAATTCATAATTAACTAAATACTAAAAAAAATAAATATATTTTTAGTTTTTAAAAAACTTCAAATTCTAGTATTTAGTCTTTATAATTATGATTTTACTTGTAGTTTCCACAATATTTTTTGTAAGCACTATTTGTCTCTATTATCAAAATAAATTGAAGTTTTATTGCAATCATACTATACTTTTTAAATATATATTATATATTTTGTGTTATGCTAGAAGTATATGCAAACGGCTTTAAAATTTCTACTATTTTAGTTTCTTCA
>JBBPBT010000959.1:737288-767520 GCA_037974875.1 Cicer bijugum | reverse complement strand
CGAATCTTTTTTGTCTTTTTATTCTTCCTAAGTGTAAAATGAATTAAACGGACGTGTTGTTTTCAACAGTGAATTATATTTGTAAAATATGCATGTGACCTTAATTGAGCATTTATTAACCAAAATCATAGTAATGGAAAAAATATAAAAGAAATGAAAAATATCTCAACTTGATTTGAACATTTTGGTAAAATAAAATTATTTACACTTTCGTAAAAAAAATCTTTGTCAAGATGGAACTATACATTTCTCACCTCTTCTATTTACTTCATCCCTAATTTTAACTTAAACTATAAATAAATATAATAATGACACATTGGGTATGTCCATTTTTTTTTTCTAATGTTAAAAATAGATTAAATAAAAACAGAAAAAAAAAATAAGAATATGAGGGGACATAGACCTTACTCAGGAAAAAGGGGGAAAAAATAGGAAAAAGAAAAGAGAGTCAAAAGACAATAGAATAAGCAAAAGAGAAAGAAAAATAGCGAAGCATTGATGGTTCAAAATGCAAATTACTGAAGTTGTTAAAATTTAATGTGAAATTTTTGGTTTTAATTAGTTTTCGTGGGACTGATTAACATCTTTTGGGCCATTCTTTTAGTCAAATCCACTCATTAACTAGGAAGATAATATAAATAGGATTTGGTGAGTATTGATCTTAGCTTTGGCTGTTTTTCATACTTCTTAAATTACGTTTTGTGCAAACTCTTTGATGAAAGGCTAAGTCCCTAGATCAATCCGTTGGCTATGGAACTCTATTTAAGAAACTTGAAGTATGAACTCTATGTTTAATTTGTTTATATGATTCAATATCTTTTGTTTTCAATCTTTAACCTTTGGTCTTGTCTAAAATTTTGTCATCTCTATTGGTGCTTAATCACATGAATTTCGATTTTGTTTGTGGATATGCCTTAAGGTTATTCAAAGTGATTTCAACGCTTGATTTAATTTATTTCAAATCGAGATTAATAAGTTCTGTAAAACTTAGTTGTAGGTTTGATTGAATCAGGTTGTTAAATTAACTTTTATCTTGTGACGCTTGTTCTATAACCAAAGTTGATCAAATTCTAAGTTTTGATATGCTTATTCAATAATCAGAAGCGATTCTTATGAATTTAATTGATGCTTAATCAGTTAAATATATGACCAAACAAGATTAGAATTATACAAATGAATTACTTGTTGAACCTGTGATAGATTCGAGGGAGTTCCCCTATTGCTGGTTCGTTAGATGTTTTGATTAATTGCAAATTTTCCCTAATTTCTAAAAATGCCTCTTCAATTCAAAACCACCTCTTTGTATTTATTTCGTTGCACGTTTTTAATTTTGGTTATCGTTATATTAGAGATCCTCGTGAGATGACCAAAGTTGACTAGTCTTGAAACTATATTAACTGTTTTTGAATTATTTTTACACATGCCCGATAACAGATCAAAAAGAAAACTGAAAGAAAAACTACACTAAATAGCACTATGAGAATCAGTCATAAAATGTGTATTATAAACATTTGTTCGCTCTAAATTTTTATTTTTTTGACTTCAAACAACCTTAGTAAAACCTTTATCATGATAAACTCTTCAAAATATGCATATCGTGAACAACATTTGAATTTCGAATCTGCATAGAAAGGGTTTGATGAACTATGTGATAGTTTCATCCTTCGTCGTTGTATCACTCAAAAACCAATAATTATTCCTCTTTGTGTATCATGTCAGTTCAATTGGCTAGATATTTCATAACAACAATTATTTCTTCTACATTTAAGTAGATCCTGCAAGATGGTTGATTGACAGCATTAACATCATTAGTTAACTGCAGAATTGTTCTAACTGAGTATCAAGATTTGCTCCCAAAGACTTCATGAATAACCTTATTAGAAGAATCAACCATTTAACTAATAATCTCCTCACAGTAAAGCAAAAATTCTCATTTTTGAATCTTTAGAATAAAACCCAAAAAAGGATTAGTATCATGATACTTGTTTTCTTAACTTCCTCTTTCTCACTAGTTTTTTGCAGCTCAACAAATTTTCCTTTCTCTTTGAAATCGCACAAACTTGTAGCTTAATTAGGTTTGGATTATCATGTCCAACAATCTTAGTCCTTGAAATATAGTTTGTCTTATGAACAATTCACACTTCCATGACAAGTTTGACTAACTACTTAAATGGTTCATTCAAAGAAACCATACTTATTGCTTAACACTCATCTAGAGTATTACCAAATGAATCGACAAAAAAGAAGACAATTTATCAAATTCTAAATAAATAAATAAATATAACATGGGCTTTCTACCAAGATTTTATCAAGTATTTGTTGAGAAAGTCAATCTCCATCAGAACAGTAGCAAAGTGACCTAAAGAACGCTTACTACTAGTTGTAGATTAATTTAGAGAGATGAGAGTTCCAACTCATCGAGAAATAAAAGAAAAAAAATGTTGAACCAATATTCTTGTGGAAGCCTTGAAATCCTAACACAATATTGAATATGAGTTTTTGTTGCTTTCTAGGATGAAATTTCATAGCCACTAAGATAGGTATAAAATGCATGGCTTCAAATACCAAAGTCCATGAGAAAAACCCTCACAATATGCTTGAATTTAATATCCTTTACCAAGAGATATTAAATTCCAAGGATGACTTGGTTTTCAAATATAAGGAAACTTCACACGTAATTCAACAACTTAAATTTAGATGAATATCACCCTTGAAGTAAACAATATGACCCGCCCGTGAAGGTGATCTTATTTGCGATCTACAACGTCGTAAAATAAATCAAATAATTTTGCCTTGATTTATGTTGAGGAGTGCAACAGTAGCAATGGACTAAACATCTAGAATCCTTAAGAGACATTGATTTCATATCTTCACCTAAAATCTTAAGGCATTGAGTCTATAGGTCATCTATCTTATATATCCAACATTTTCTCCATTCCTAACCGATGTAGGACTAACCACTCACACTTGAATTTCAACAATCTCCCCCTCAATAGTGAGTCACTCACAACACTAGAATTGATCCACACTAGGATCTCGCACTCCCCCACCAAGTCGAACCATGACCCTAATACCACCTATTGGAAAGTTTGGGGAAGTGCAACAACAACAACAAGGTAATCATTCAGGATCCTTAAGAGAATTTGACACCACATCTCAACCTAAGATATTATTGTATTAGTTATATGGATCACCACTCTTATATATCCAACATTTCTTATATTCCTTGTCAATGTGGGACTAATCACTAACACTTGAATTCTAACGATCTCCCCCTCAAGTGTGAGTCACTCTTAACACTAGATTTATCCATACTGAGATTTCTCACTCCCGCTCTCCCATAAAGTCAAATCATTTCTCTAATACAACTTGTTAAGGAGTATAAGGGACCGCGATAATAACAATGGGCTAAATATCAAAGATCCCTAAGAGGCCTTTGAAGGTGCAAACATAGAAGGGGGTTGTATTGTGTTTGACTAAGTTGGATACCTTTTTGCTAATTTATTTAAAACTGGCTCACATTTGGTAACTCACTTAGAATAAAAGTAGTAGCAATTAGGTTAATTGATTAGAGGCAGACGTAAAACAAGAAGTGCAGAATTAAAGTGACACAATAATTTATCTTAGATCACCACCAATTTGGTAGCTACTTCCAGTCCCCTCACTCAGAATGATTTAATTCACTAACTCAAAACTTGAATTACATAACACCTGACCCTACAAGTTAGTCTTCTCAAAACAACCTGACACCTACAGACTTTTTTTGGAACACAAACCCCTCTACTCTACAAGTCAAGTTTTCTCTGGCAGTGGTTACTTTCATAGGCATACTTCAAACTGGTCGATTCCTCTAGTCACTTCCTCTGATTTTCTTATTCCAATATTTGCATACTTAATGAAGCCATTAATCCATATTTATTGTTCTCATAAAATACTTTTTTTAACATCAAAACTATAAGTGAAAACCTACTTGGTTCCAACAACGTTGACACCACATCTCAACCCAAAACCTTAATGCATTAAATATATGGGTCACCACTATGATATATCCAACATTTTCCTCATTCTTTGTTGATGTGGGACTAATCAATCACACTTGAATTCCAATAATCTCCTCCTCAAGTGTGAATCATCCACAACACTAGACTTGACCAATGCTAGGATCTCTCGCTCTTGTTCCCCCATTAAGCCAAACTATGGCTCTAATACCACTTGTTGGAGAGTTCGGAGAAGCGTGACAACAATAATTGACTAAATGTTTAAGATCCCTAAGAGACCTTGACACCACATCTTCACACAAAACTTGAAGGCCTTATATTTCCAATATTTCATCTCTCTTATACAAAACTTGAAGGCCTTATATATCCAATATCCAATATTTCATCTTCATCATCCACTTGTCAATGTGAGACTAACTACTCACACTTGAATTCCAATAATTTCAATTGAAAATATATTTTTTAAAGAATCTTGATTAAACAAATCACTAATGATTATGAAAAAAAAATGCAAGAGGGTGATATTTAAATATTGATATGTGAATGAATGTTGGTGTTAGTGTTAGAAGTTACAACTATATGTTCAGATTAAAAGATCCATATACAATTAATTTCACTATTATTCTATTTTGAATTTGATTTGGTATGAATTTTATCAATGCTCACGTAGAGAACATCCAAAATCTCAAAGATAATCAAGCTCTCAACAATATGTTGGTGACCTTGTTATATTTAAACGAAGTACTTGTTGTGTTGGTTATATTGTATATAAGTAATGGAAGAGAATTCTGGTCACAAACAAAAAATACACTAAATCACGTGATTGAAATTGGACTATGTTATTGAGTTAGAAGACAATACATAACATCCAAGCCAAATTTGGATATATTGGACCCCATCTGTTTGGACTCGTTATTCATTGTTCTTTTCCATCCATAATCTTCGGTTGCTGTTATTTAATCATTTGCTTGAAGGTGTAATATATATTATATATATTCATGAAAATGGTCCACTTAATTTCTCATACCACTAATGATGCTTAATGCATTGTGGATCTAATGACATCATCATAATGTTCATTTTGGAGAATATTATATTGGCAATGCCTAGACCATTAATGATTATATACACATTTTTTGCTTCATATATTGAATAAATGATACATTACATTACATCCTTTATTTCGTTTATCATTTAAAATAAAAAATAGTCATTTATGATTTTTTTTTCAAATAAACTTTAGTGAATCAATTTTCAATATTAGCGTGCACTAGAGTCTTTGTCTATTTAATATTGAAAAACAATTATGAGTGTGACCAATTTATTCTTAAATTTGTCTCTAATACTTATTGGCAGAATCATAGTGATAAACTTTTGGGAAACAAAATGATGACAAACATGATTGTAAATTTTTCAAACGTTAATTTAGAAATAAGTTATAATAGTTCCATCACTTTTCAATTTTTTTTATTTTTTTTATAACCACCACTTCTCAATTTTCATGGGAATAAAGTGTGTTTAGAAGGGATGCAAAATGTAATATATTTTAATCACGCGTATTAAAAAAATAATTTACAAATTGAGTTAGAAAAATTATGTATAAAAAATGTAAAATATTATTCATAGAGATAAATTAACAAAATCATCGTGGTGACTCAATCGATAAAAAATTAAATCTTTTATCAGTTAATAAATTAAAAAACCATAAAAAATAATTAAGTTTAAATTTAAATTTAGAAAAGTGACATAATTCTATTAATTTATTTAATTTTTTATATAAAAAAGAAGAAGAAGAAAAATGTAGAAAAACTTTGTGGAGCACATGGAGATAACTTCCTTTTTGACAATGTGCATTACTGTAGTTATCCATGTGTTTAATCAAGAGGTTTGAGAGATTTTGATTATGTTAATTACTATTTTCTCCCTTGCATTTATATTTTTTTTCCTAACTATTTATCTCCTTTTTCTTTGTTGGAATTGCATGTGACTACATTATTTGTCACACTAATATTAGTAACAAAAGTCAATCATATTTCTAATTATTTTGTATGATGATCATTAGGGATGTCTGGATGTCATTGACAACATAAGAACATATCTTAATTAAGTAATCAAAACACAAACAATTATGTATTTCCTTTTTATCTTCCATTTTCTTCAGCATGATAGGTTGAGGTGGTAAATAATATTTAAAATTATAATAAGAAACACAATTAAAACAAATTAAACTTATTTATGTTTGTAACATTTTGAACGATTTTTTAAATATACTTCATAATTTTCTGTGAGACAATAAATACACCCATTAATATTAAGAAAACAAACAATTTAATGAAGGTAAGAAATTTATCTAAAACATTAGTACATCTTAAAAACTGTAACATTTTTTTTTTTAAATAGATCTAAAATTTGAACATCAAATAAGACATTTGAATCTTCAAATTTATTTTCATATGATTTCATGATTTCTAGACACCCTACTTTCCAAGACAATTGAAAGTTAAATTCAAAATCTAAAAGTATTTAATTGATCATTTATACAATCTTAACATTGCATTAATATCTATAATTACAATAGAATATTTAATTGATTTCAGCCGCCCGATTTCAAATCATGATAGAGATCAATTTAACTTTAAAATATTAATTTTAATTTGAATCATTCGATTTAAAATTAACGATTATGATTTATAATTAGGTGAATTTCTTAAAGCATGAAATCCGGATGGATGTTATTTCTTTATTGTAACATCACTTATTAGTGATTTAGAGTCTAAAACCTTGGTGTCCTTGTCATAGTTGATTGTATCAACATGTTATAGTAAAAGTAGATTAACTAAACAAAGAACTAATAAGAGAACTAAAAATAGAAAATTTTCCATAATGTTAGTGGATGAAGTGCATGGAGAGTGTCCTAGACAAAAAAGTAAAAGTGATTCATATGTCCACAAGATAAAAGACATTGTGATGGAGCTAAGATGTCTTAGGAAAAGATTGATTGAGGGAACAACTTGTCCTATTTTCTACTTTTGCTTTTTTCACATCAAAATGTCCCATTTTCTCCCTACTTTGTGAGAATGATGTTTTAACATCTTTAAAAGATTCCAAAAACTGATCACCTTACTTTATACCTGTGAACTTCCATCACAATAATTCGTCCTTTGGTCCTTGCATTTTTTTTTTTACTTCCTACCAATTTGAAACAATGATTTTTCTATTTCTTATTAAAATTCACCTTTTTCTTTCTTGCTCCCTTTGTGAATTAAAGAGCAAAAATTATTGTCGTCTATTTATTGATGAGAATAAAACTTTTTAACTAATGATATTTCCTCTTAGAATTAGACACCATTTTTAAAAAATAATAACTTTCTACCATTTTTTTGCAAGCATAGTTATTACTAGAACATATGGAGCCTTTCATTTATTTATTTTTAAATAAAACCACGTATTGTCATTTGGTGTCTATTTGTTTTCAAGTTGAAAACGTGGTGGAGCATGTCAAGTCTAACGTTACGTGTGTCTAGTAATCATGTGGTGATTAAACTTATTTTAAATAAATAGTTTTGTAAAATTGAGGTGATTAAACTTATTTTAAATAAATAGTTTTGTAAAATTGATTTTCGTGTAAAATGATTTATATTTAAATATTTTTTAATAAAAACAAATTTAATAATAAATTTTACTGTAAATTTAAATCTTAGCTTTAGGTTAGAAGTAATTCTAATGGTAAAATTAATTCTATTTATATCACTCAAATATATCAAACTCGATTTTAGACTTTTAGAATTAAGTTTTACTCTTTCAAAAATATAACTGAACATCCACTATATCTTGTATATGTTTAATTTTATGGTGATAATAATTATTTTTTACTGAATTGATTATGTATAACATTGATTTTAATTAAATTCCAGTTGAAAGTAATATAATTTATGTATAAATACATTAATATAAAATTAAGTTGAATAATTTGAAACTAAAAATTAATTTTAAAAATAAAATTAAAATTCTAAAGGTAGTTTCAAGTTTAAGTTTAAACTCATTTCCACAAACAAAGTCAATTCTATTAAAAAATATTTCATTGCAGTTTTGGTCTCCCTATTTTAGCTGAATCCCGAAAGTAGTCCCTTCATTTTATTTCTCTTTAGTTTTGGTCCCTCAAACATAATTTTGGTCCAAAATTTGATGAAATTTCATTTTTTTTTTTTTGCATTTATTTAAGTCACACCATGCCTCAAAATCTCATTTGCAACAATTGTACTTGAAATCTATGATCATAAATGGTGTAATACGACTTTAAAAAATAAAATTTGTACCAAAATTCTGTTTGGGAACCAAAACTGAGGAGAAACAAAATGAGGGAACTACTTTCACGATTCAGCTAAAATAGAAGGATCAAAATTGTAATTAGGCCATTAAAAAATAATTAAAATATCAAAACTAATTCTATATTTTCATCTCAACAATTAATTTTATCTCAAAGTGACACTTAATATATGTTTATTTTTTTAAGTAAGAACAAATCCCATCGCACCTTTATTATAAAAGTACAACATGTAACTTCTTAAAAACTATTACTAACAACAATGTTACCTGAAAATTTGGTTTTAACAAAAAGCCGTTACGTACATGGAACATTTAAATTTAAATCTCTTTCCACCCGCAAAGCAAACTTCAATTCTTCGGTTTGAAGCAACAAGATTTGAACAGACATATGATTAAAGCTATGATTAAATTTCACTAAATATTTGTGGCTATCTAATTTTAAATGAATTTGGATTTTTTTTTTATTCTTTCATTTTCTTCTTATGATATGCAAGAGATGAGACACAAGTGAATTTTTTATTTGCATGTAAGATTTATAAAAATAAAATAAATACTCTTAATTTTCAAATTTTTTTTCTAATTTTACTCTTAAATTAATACTACTTCTTATATTTTAAATTTAATATTTTTTATTATGCGTTTATATGCATCAATAATTAATAAAAATGATTTAATAAAAGTAATATTTTCTCTTTTTGATTTATATAGTTTTTTTAATACTTGTAAGATATCAAATTAATAAATTATTTTGGAACGAAGCAGTAAATGAATATATCTAGCGGCATGAAAAATAATGATACACATTACGCCAAAAATGACATTTTATAGTGGTTATTAAATACAAGTGTTGTTGTAAATATATTTTAAAAATAACGGAGCATATAACAGTGTTAATTTGACAAGCGTTGTTGTAGGGTCATATAGGGTCACATAAGGCTTTTACAACGCTTGTACACAAGCACCGTAAAATGAAGCGCCCTCACTTATTGTTTTATAGCGCCTTAAACACAAGTGCTGTAAAATATAATGTTCCCACCTGATGTCACATAGCTTTTCAGGCGCTTGTTGGACAAACGCTGTAAAAGATTTGCGCTTTCACATAATTAAATGACCTATTAGAGCGTTTTTTCTTACGAGCGTTGTAAAAGTCTTGCGCTCTTTTTACATGTCTTTTCTTACACCGATTATGTAATTAACGACTACACATTTTATACCAAAGAACAAGATGATCAAACCACTATGCGAAATAGTGAAGTCACTCTCGTAGCTGAAGCGATGCATGTCTCAAGTGCAAAAGACAAAAATCCAGTATATGCAAATCTATCATATTTTGGGGTTATCGAGCGCATATGGAAGTTAGACTACACAACGTTTCGTGTTCCCATATTTGGTTGCAAGTGGGTCGATAATAATAATGGCGTTCGGATTGTAAGTCAGAGTTCTTGCTTGTCGATTTTAATAGGGTGAGATACAAAGATGAGCCTTTTATTTTAGCGTCGCAAGCTCAACAAGTGTTTTATGTCACTGATCCACCTGATGATAAATGGTTCGTTGTCCAATCAACTAATAAAATAAGTGATGATAACAATAATGATGAAGATGTTGGTAATGATCTTTTATTTGCAACATCACAACCACATGAAATTGATTCAACTAATGATGGTTTATATCTTAGAGATGATCATGATGAGGGAATTTAGATTAATCCATCGTTTGGTATCGTTAATAGACAAACAAATATGAATCCCATCAGGAAAAGAAGAAGAGCATCTTTATGTGATTAATTGTTTTATATAAGTCATATAATTTGACTGAGTTCATGTAATTTAATTGTTTGATATACTAGAATTGAGCATTTTAGTATTTAGCTTGAACTGTATTTGATTTTTGGATTATACTTATTTTTTGATTATATTTAGCTTGATCTTAGTGTTTTATACTAAGTTCATGTAATTTAATGTACGTTTGACCTGCCATAATTGATTTTCAGCTTATATTGAACTTGAAAAAACTTTATTACAGTACTGAGAATTTATCTTGAATTGATCATCCCAATATGAGTTGATCATGTAATTTAGCATTGATATATATATATATATATATATATATATATAACTAATTATTTGGAAGAAAAAAAACCCAAATATAGGTATTTTACTTGAACTGAACTGAATATAAACTTGTTATTTTACATCGCTTTTGTCCATAAGCGCTATAAAAGCCTTTCAAATAAAATAAGAAAGACACAAAGCTTTGTTTTATACCAAGTTAAAAGTGTCTTTTAAAGCGCTTGATGTCAAAGCGTTGTAAAAGGCTTTTAAAAATAAGGCTTTACAGCGCTTTTCCAACAAGCGATGTATAAATCTTTTAAGAAAACAACCATATTACATAAGAAAACAAAGAGGTCTTTTAAAGCGGTTGTTGCTAAAGCGTTGTAAAATGACATTTAAAAATAAAATAAGGAGGTCTTTTACAGTGCTTTTCCCACAAGCGCTGTAAAAGGCTTTTAAAAATAAAATAAGGAGGTCTGTTACAGCGCTTTTCCAATAAGCGCTGTAAAAGGCTTTCAAAAATACAGTCCTGTTACATAAGAAAACAAAGAGGTCTTTTAAAGCGCTTGTGGACAAGCACTGTAAAAGGCTTCTAAAAAATAAAATAATGAGGTTTTTTACAGCGCTTGTGGACAAGCGCTGCAAAAGGTTTCTAAAAAAGCATTGTAATAGAATTTTAAAAGATAAAATAATGAGATTTTTTATAGCACTTTTTCGAAAAAACGTTGTAATAGAGTTTTATATATAACTGAAAACTGTTATTCTCATTGCGAACTCTATCATCTGTGTTATTATCACATTGCAAACCATATTTCCACTATCATCTCCATTGCTAACCATTTCCATCTGTGTTATTATTCGTTGCGAACCATACAAACCATCTCTTCTCATTGAAATATGTAACCCTCTTTACGTATTTCTGTGAACCATACTCTATTCGTTCGTATTTTTGCGCATTCTTGGTGTTCCTTCTCCTACGAACCCTACATATTTCTTCTCACTACTCAGGTATTATGTTTATTGATTTTTTGTTTTCACTAAAATGCATGTTGAACTTAAACTGCTACGTACATAGACTACTGCATGTTGACTTTGTTGAAGTTATACTGAACAGCATGTTGAACTTGTTG
Organism: Cicer bijugum; assembly: GCA_037974875.1. Taxonomy (NCBI): domain Eukaryota; kingdom Viridiplantae; phylum Streptophyta; class Magnoliopsida; order Fabales; family Fabaceae; genus Cicer; species Cicer bijugum. The sequence continues at coordinate 756,015 of JBBPBT010000959.1, read as the reverse complement.
TACATAAAAGAATACCAACAAGGATTTAGATCGTCAAAAAACGAGGAAATTTTCAAAGCTAAGACTTATGAAAATGAAGTCAAATGTGGTGCAACCATCATGCAAAATGTCATAAAAGCAAGCAGTAATGGCATAAAATTTGAGGTATACTATACTTTGTTTGCTTTTTTTTTTTTTTTTGAAAGCATCTACTTATTATATGAGTTTATTAGGTTGGATGGAATAAGAGTGGTCAGCTAATTGACCTCAACAACTCCATGTTTGTAAGTTATATTGGGACTGCTGTTCGTCAGAATATCTCCATCACAATTGACGATTGGAGAGATAAGGCGTTGAAGGATGAGAAAGATATACTATGGATTGATATACAAGTAACTTTTTTAATCCACTTTTTTGTTAGTTATAATTTTTTCCATTGAAATACTTTACTCAAACTATATCTTTATTTCATTTGCAGACTGCTTTTGTTGTTGACGAGGTGAGAAAGAATTACGTGTTCAAAGTTGCCGGGAAAATACACTGGGGTATTAGATCTCACCTCTCAAATTGCTATCTAAAAGATCATGAAGGAAATATGAATGCTGAAGCTCCAAAAATATATAAACATTATATATCAAATGAAGAATAGAGCGCATTTGTAGCCAAACGTTCAGACCCCGCGTTTGTGGTAAGTGATTAATTTTTTAGCATTTGTGTTTTATTATTCACATTCATAGCATATTTTAAATTTTAAAATTCAATTATTTTGATCTCTCTCATTTTTTTTAACTAAAAAAATAATGATGTGACATACAATCTTATGATATAGAACTATTTAGGTACATTCAAACTATTCATGTATCATTAATTAAATTACAAAATGAATAATTTATAGGGTTTCATTACAATTTAATGGCGTTAGTCATTACACATCGTCATACTTAATGTGCATCATTTAAAATATGTCACATCATAATTTTTTAAATAGAAATATGATGAGAATCAAAACTTAGATTTTAAAATAAGAAGAATAATTTCATAAATTGTTAAAAAATAGGAGAACTAAAACTGCCATTAAACTTAAAAATTTTAGTAATACTAATTTCCATTATTTTATGAGATTAATCAATAATTAAGCACCAACTAAGAAAAAGTTTTGCATAGTCTCCAATGAGATTTCACCATAGTCAACTTAGTTATATTACTACAAAACTAATTTACCATATATAACCCTAAAAAACATATGAGATCCCTAAAAGGATTAGAGAAAAAATCTAAAAGTGTGTGTGTATTATATTAATAAGTGAAAATGATACAAATGATCCCTTAACAAATTTATGGTATTCTCTGTAAAGAATTTTATATTTTATTTTTAATAATATTTTAGTGTCAATTATGTTAGGATTTTATACTCTATTTATGCTTTTTAAAAAAAAAAATACATATGATAAAAGTTGACTAAAATGATTACATCAAGGTTGTTTATAGGTAGGGGTGGGAATAGACCAGACCAGACTTTGAAAGGCTTGAGCCTTAGCCTACGATTTATTTTTTAAGGCTTAAGTTTGGCCTACGGTCTATCATAGACTTTTTTTTCGGTATGACCTTTCCTTTTTAAAAGTTTGGTTTGGTCTGGAAGCCTATTTAAAAGTCTTATTCACATTAAAATATTTAAATATTCTACTAACACCACATGATTCTCTCCATATACCAATATCAATGTACATATCTATATATATTAAACAAAAAATAATTTTTTTTAACAAAATAATTTTAAAAAAATATGAAACAAACATCCTTTAAACCCTAAAAAATAAATTTTGGTTTCAAATAATAATTTTTTTTTTCTGAAACAAACGCACATATTATTATCTCTTAAACAAATATGAAACGACTAATGAGTGATTGACTAATTGAACGACTACCGAATATAGAATGGTTATCGAACATGGAGCGACTTTTGAATATGGAATAACTACTGAGTGATTGTCTAATTGATAGAATTTAAAATAGAAAATAATATTATTAATATAATATTAATAAATAATAAAATATATATAGATTGTCCTGTCATGCCTAATAGGTTTTTTTTATAAACCTGAGTCTGACCTATTTTAAATAAATAGGCTTTAAAAACAGTCTGAGCCTAACCTTTTTATTAAATAGGTCAGGCTAGACCAAACTATAAGTAGGTCAGGACATAGGCCCCTGACGAACGTCCTAGCTTATTCTCATTCTTATTTATAGACATTCGCTAGCTACTAATAAGTATTTCCTAGTTACCAATTTTGTATCTTCAATACATTATTTAGAGTTAGTATGCAACGATATAAACCATTTTTAGTCATGTCAAATGGAAATTTCAGAAACAACCAAATCTAGATAGGATTATATATATATATATATATATATATATATATATATATATATATATATATGATGAATTATAATTTACATAAAATCAAACCTAACCAATATTAGCATCATTATTCAGTTCAGTGTTTTGATGTACACATTTTTTTCTTCACATCACATGTTTGGTCCCATCTTTTCTTTGAATTGATCGATATGTAATAGATTCGGAGGGATATATAGTTACTAATCATAAAGAGATGATGGCATTTTTTGTCACATTATCTGTAACAATCTAATTTGTCGTATGTTTCTTATCTATGGTTCTCTAATTGTGGCACAAGGGACTGACTATATGTGTAACAACAGTAAGTTCCAAGAAACATTTAATTTCACATGAAAAATTGATGGAAAGAATTGGACTCGAATTCCTCTGTCGTAATCATTCGATATAAATTCAAACTTGTCATTTTTTAATAATAAAATTAAGATAATCTGAATTATTTTGAATTGTCTTCTCAATCGAACAATTTATATAGTTTTGATTGTGTGAATTTAAAAATATGAAAGAAATTTAATTTATATATTATCTATACATCATCAATCAATCACAATCATTAAATTATTAATAATATTTTATCGATAATTTAGAACTTTTCGTACTGAAAAGTGTATAAAAATTAAACTCGTCGAATATTAAAAATTATTTATTTTATTATATCATATAATTTAAGTAGCATAAAGTTAGATGATTTGATGTATTAAAAAATTAATAATTTAACAGAATATATAATTGTAGTTGAATCACAGTATAATTTTTTTTATAAAAAATATAAACAATTATAATAGGAATACATGTCCTTTATTCTCTAAAAGGAAATAAAAAGAAAATATAAATACAGTATTTGTGGTTCTTTTGTCACACTCAATTCTTCAGTCATCACGTTTTGTTCGTTGTTAAGTCTCATTCAACCCTTCTTGCAATCAGAACAGTAATGCTGTCATGGCATGAAAGTGACTTTATATTGAGCAAAATCATTCAGATTTCAGAGGAATGAGGCATTTTCAAGCAAATGATGAAAAGTATGTCTATTTAATATAAGTATATCATTTTTTGTATGCAACTTAAAACAATATAAAACATGCTAATATATGTTCTTTGAAAATTAGTCAGCTATATGAAACATTTTTTGAAATTGAAATTTATAATGTCAAATTAGTTATCAACCTCAGCTAGAGGTCCTTGCACCAAACAATTGCACTAGTGGATTTTAATTTTATGTTTTGTTTTGTGTATTATGGTTTGGCATAGAGATCTTCTACGTTTATTACAATGTGCAACGGTCTCTAAATTTATTAATTAAATTAAAAAATATTAAGTTTTTTTTTTAAATCTAATAGTTCTAGATGACAATGCATCGTGCAATGATCGTTGATGCACGTGTAACGATTCAAAGTGTTGTTTTTGTCAAAATTAAAAGATCGCTTAATTAGTCACATATTTTTGAAGATAATAAGGATAAGGTTAGGCAAAGAGCACAAGGCTTATAGAATTCTAATGGATGAAGTTAAAAATGGTAAGCTAAATGGCATTAAAACACCAAAGACATTACAAAGACCACACAAAAGCATGCAGCGTGCAGCATGGAAAGACAAAATGGAAATAAAAGTGAATTTTAAAAATTCCTTCCCTCCCATGATAGACACTTTACAAGACTCAAAAAATGTTTTTTTATTTTTTTGGAACAACAAAAAGCATATGCTTTTGGTCCCCCCTATACACACTCTTTTGTTTTTTCACTCTCTTCTTTGAAGGCTTTGATAGGTACCAAAAATTACCACCGTATATCAAGCAGCATTTTGTGATCTAAAAGTAAACCCAACATTTCCATTAATTAATGATTTCATTAGGAATGCATCAAAGTTTGAACTTTGCAGTTAAAAAACGTGTTTTAAAATATCCAAAATGTCTTTGTCACTAATTTGCGTTTGTATATGTAATAACAGTTATACATTGTAATAGTTGTCAGGACAATTAAATCTCTCTAGATCAAACGATCTAGATCTAATTATTATTTATATATGTTATATCTTATAGTTGTTGTAGGATATCTTAGTTCCTCGAATTTACTATAATGACAAACTAATTTATATGGATCATTTAAAAGCGTTTCATCGTATATTTTATCTTGTAACAACAATAGATTATCTAAATAATATAAAAAACAAACTATTGTTGGATTGATTTATAAATAGAAGGATAAATATGTAATTTAAAAGGACATTGTTTTTATTTTTATATTTGAGAAGATAAAAGATGGAGAAATTGTCACACCGTGTACCATGGATGATAGGATTGTGTTTTATTAGTCGTGTATTGATCTTTTAAATAAAAATTATAGTATTGATAATTAAAATTTTAGAAATTAAGTGTTAAGTATGATTTTAATTGGTGCTTAACGAAAAAGGAAGGTTCCAGTCATATTATTATATTTGTTTGATTATGAACATTTTTAGCTCAATTTATTAGTTAGGGGAACCTTCAATGGCCAACCACATCTTACTTTACTTAAGAAAAAAAACAATTCCCCACGCAATTTAAAAAAGAAAGTGAAAACAAAAAAGAAAAATAATTGTATGTTATGAAGGTTAGTTTTAGATGTTGTGATTAGTTGTACAATCATTCCAAACCTGAACCAAAATAATGTCTACCATGAAAAGGGAAAACTCTACTTTGCTTTCAAATAAAGGAATAATGTTTACATAGAAAATAGTTTGGGTTGTTATTTAAAATTATGATATTTAGGGTGGTTGGAAAAAGAAAGAAAAAATACTTATACTAACCAAAAAGAGACACACACCTCACGGTTGGTAATAGCTAGCTGAATTTTCTTCTTTTTTTTATTAAAGAAATTATTTTATCAAGCAAACGTGATTGGGACATGGGAATTAGAGAGAGGAATTGAATCCATTTCATAGATGGTCCTAAATTTAAGTTGTTATTATCATTTTACATTTTTGTATTATTACATTGATGATTTTCTTAGCTTTGTTAAATAAATCTCCTAAACTGATCTTATATTAAGATTGTTACATAAGCGAATCCAAAAATAATATTAAATTGTTTTAAGAAATACATGTTCATACTCAGAATTATTGATTCGGTTAAATAATATATAAATACAAACAAAAAATAGGACAAATGGGCTAAAGCCCATATATTCGCCCGTTCATTTCTGGGTGGCCCAATACTTCTTTTCACAAATGGTTTATCCCACAGAATATACTAATGTCTCTTACAACTAGTACAATTGAAGTTGTTTTTTATTTTAGTTTTATTTGTTTTTAAACCATAATTTTTTTTACTAATGTGGTTTAAGCAAATTCTTATTCACAAGGGCAAGGACAATGAAAGAATAAAATCTTGTTTCCTCCTCAAAAACACAACATAAACAATTTATCTCATTCCAGAAGACAACATAAACAATCTGATTTTATGGGATACATCGATAGGTTTATACTATAAAACCGAAAAAAAAATGCAGTATTTTTTAGTAAAAGGACTACAATTAAAATTTTTAGAAATTAGAAAGTCGAGTATTGTAATTAATATCACTAAATTGCTATTATTATTATTAGATAATAAAAGATGCATACATAACCTCTATCAACAGAATGAACAACATTGAAATACAGAGTAACCATAGGTGTCATTAACATCCGTAGTTTCAATTACTTTGGTTCAAACAGTGTGAAATAGTGTGACTACTCCAGAAACCTAATTAATAACTAACAAAGTTTAGCAACAACAATTGAACCTGTTGCATTCCCATTATCCAGACTGAAAAACTGATTATCCCATCTGAAAATTTTACTCCAAGACAAAACTAAGTTACATAGTAAATTGAAGGCATCGATCTCTGATAATGCTGTTCAAACAACACATAATAAGGCTAACCTAGAATGCTGCTCGTATAGCTTCATCTTGATCAACAATATATATTATTAAGAGATTCTAAACTAGAATGCTGCAAGAACCACATAGCCCAATGAAATGAAGCACCAACCAAAGCATATGTATGTTGCCCTTCAATCAATAATGATGCTTGAGGCAAGAATTACGAGGTACATGTGAAAAACACATATAGTATGGAGGGAAAAAAATCTTAGAATGTCAAATTTATTTGGGATATTTGGCCTTATTCGAAGCTAGATTCAATTTCTCATATCAATAACTTAGATCAAGGACAAAGAATAAACTCTCACCAAAATTTCCAAACAAATGTCATTGTACAATCTTCTCAGAAGAGTACAATACGAGATACATTATGTAAACTTAAGCAGCCAAAATACCAGAAGAAGCATCAGCTTCTTTGGAGTTCATGGAACAAAAGAGTTCCAAGACATCAGCATGGTCACGAATGTAACGTGGGCATTTCGAGAGGAAATTTTGTGCTTCTCCATGCCTTCCTTGGTTGAAGAAGGCGTTAAACATTACAAGGTACATGGATGTCGATGGAAACTTCTTTGAGGTCATTGCCTTGAGAAACATAATGGCATCGTCGCCGTTTCCACGCTTCGATATGTGTTTGATTAAGGGTTCGGTAAAAGGAGGGAATCCATGGGTTCTCATTAAACCCAAAATATTTAAGGCATCTGCAAATCCTCCTTGAGCCAATAATTTAGTTACCAGCAGCTTGTAAGTAGAATGGCGAGGCTTTAACTCTTTTTCGTTCACCCATTGACTAAGAACCTTGCTTGCATCTTTAGCTCTATTCATTTGGCAATATGAATTCATTAACAAATCAAAAGTATAGCCCGCAGATGCAACTCCCTCTTTTTCAACCATCTCTTTGAAAGATTCAAAGGCCTTATCAAGGTTCCCACCAACACAATGCCCCTCAACTAAAGAGTTCCACAACTTGTGATCCGGATTTGACCCAGATTCTTCAATTCTATTCACAAAATCATTAGCCTGTTCCTTTCTACCGGTAGCACCGAGTCGATATGCAATTTTACTACGCAAACTACCACTAGCAACAAACCCATAATCTTCCATTTCTTTCAAAACCTTATTCCACTCATCAATCTTACCGACACTGGTTAAAGACTTCAGTACAGCATCAGCCACCGAATCTGTCAAAGCATTACCATTTCCAGTAAAAACCTTCAAAACCCTAGAAAACAAATCCATATCCAACTCCTTAGAAGAAACAACCTTTTTCAACAGAAAAGTACCACATGGCGGCGAAGGCTTGTCATCACCAGCCATAGCAAACTCATATAGCTCAACAGCATCCTTAATCATTCTCCTCTTACAAAACCGTCCCAAAACCTTAACAAAGGTTTCCACTTCCATCTCAAATCCAGCATTCCTCATATCACCAACAAGCTTCCAAAACCTATCAATGGAATCCTCCCTTCCGAGCACCCTCGCCACTGCATTATAAGTATATCCATCATGCTTAAAAACTTCACTCTCCTCCACCCACCTGAAAAATATTAATGCCTTATTCGGCTCCGAACCTAAACTCTCCAAAACCATCTTAACCAATTCACTGTCAAACCCAACATTCAAATCCCTAATTTGCCCCTCAACCTCTTCACTCCAAACATTGTTCCTCACAATCCTACACAAACTAGAAAACTTCCTCTCATCAGTATCGTTATCAAACAATTTCTTCAGCTTCACAACATCACCATCCATTCCACCTTTTTCAAAAAACTCCAACACTCTCTCCCAAACCCATTTCGAAACACCGTAACCCTTTTTCTTCATAACACTAACCAAATCCCAAAACTCTTCCACAGCTCCATTCGTTCCCAAAACGCACAACATCGCGTTATACGATTTTGAGCTCAACCTTTCCGGATGATTTTCCAATACCCATTTGAAGAATCTCCGCGCCGAATCGGGGTCAGATTCGAACTTCCCCAAAACAGCGTTAACCGCGTCGTGATTAATCGAAACGCGATTCGAATCGAGGTGTTTGTCAACATCGTTAAGATCTCCGGTTTTCGAGAATATGTCAACGATTACGGAGTGATCGGGATCAACGTTTGCGAGAACGGGTTCGGAAGAGAAATGGCGAAAATTAGGGTTTATAGGGAATTTGGAATTGGAATGATTGGTGTTGAAACGAGGTGCAATGGAAGAGAAAGAGCGAAGTACCTGAGGGTGATTGGGAATGTTGTGGTGAGTGCGAAGAAGAAGATGAAGAATTCGCCATTGTTGCTGTTTCATTGCTGAATCGAAAGAATGAGATTTGAAAATTGAAAGGAAATGGAGTGAGATTTTTGAGCGAGAAGAAGAGAGAGAGAGGAATGAAAACTAGGGTTTTAGGTATTTGGATTTTTTAATTTTTTTTTTTTTGGGCCTTTTGAATTTGGACTTGGTACATAGTTCTACTGCAAATGCCGTAACTGGCTCGAATTAGGATTTCCAGAAAGTCCATGCAATCACACATGTGAGACTATTGGATTTTGTACCACATTTAAACATACCTCTATTTAAAAAACTTATGCCTAAACTTATTAAAATATTCTTTAAGCCTACATTAAAAACAAAAAATACTTCATCCTACCCTATAATCTGAATTTTTCAAAAACGTAATTTTATTTTTCAGAAATTCTATCACCAGAAATTTCAAGAAAGAAATTTTCGATTGAGACTCCCGAAAATTCTATTCATTCATGAAATTTACGGTACATGTTTTGTTTTTAAATTTTTTTACATTTCTTCATTTAATTTTTTTTTCCGTGAGGACCAAATGTGCAAAACAACACTGTTGAATATTTTTGAGTTTGACTTCCTACATAATCTAATAGGAGACTCACCATTGAGAAAGGGAGAAAGAGGAATGAAAAGATACCATAAGAGGAATATTATTATATTCAATTTGAGTTTGAGCAACAGGAGCAACAAAATCATGCATTTGATGATCAAGAGGAACATCAACAACACCAGAATAACATGCATCACCATCAGCAGCTCGAACAACCTCTATGTTTTCGAGGTCCGTATGATATTCCAATCCTTAATAACTATGAGTATTTCACTGCAGTTAAAGTGTGGAATGAACATGTTAGTAAATAATTTTTTTATTACATAGTATAATATAACATAATATGTATAGTTTAATATATTTACAATATAGTTTATTACAAAGTTGATTTTAGGAACTCTATTTATTTGAAATAGTTAATTTATTGATTCACTAGTTTTAGGAACTCATTAAAGTTTAATTTGATTTACTAAGAATGGTCAAATGATAAAATGTACTAATTAAAAAAAAGAATAAAAGCTGAAGAAAAAACAAACAATTTTCAAAAGAATTATTTCAATAGTGAAATTTCTTAGTATATATATAGTTTAATCGTATAATTGATTGTGTGTTATTTTAATTAAACATGATAGATGTGTCGTGAAAGTTGTTTTGAATGACAAAAAATAAGATAAATTCATTTTTATCAGATGTATTTTACCTACTCAAATAGATCAATGGATTACTATATCTAAGTTACGTCCTCTACAACGATGTATGTTGCACATGATTGACAATAATTTCATATATATTTTTTCTGATAGATGACACATATAAACTAGCTCATTTCACCTGCCATTTAGTGAAATGACAATGTTAGGAATCTTTTGAGCATACCATGTTATGCAGAATTTTTCAAACCTCCCGCAAATGTGAATGAAAATTTGCCCATTGTTTTTGGCGTTGAGTTATTAAGAGTAAATTGTGATGAAGTTGTGAATGAAACTAGAGTCAATAGAAGTGCTTTATATAGTTTTGAATGATTGAAAGCTAAATTCTTTAAGAAACTTCGGGAAGGAATATTCAATTGTGCAGCGAGAGCATACCTACTTCATTTGGTAGTGTGTATCATACTAGCTGACAAAAGTTTTACTCTTGTATCTGCAAAATATTTATTTCTTTTTCATGACCTTGATGCTTGTGGTAAATGAGCATGGGGACCAGTTGCTCATGTTGTTTTATATGACTATCTTAGAGTTGGTACACTACTTGCAATGAAGCAGATTGAAAGATATTTATCTCTATTCTAGATATTCTTATATTATTTTTTATACTTACTATATTGATATTTGATAAAATGCTTATTTAATTATTTGTACTATTTACAAACGTGGATTTGTGAATATTTTCCTGACATTTGTAAGTGGGGTATGACTGAGCATATATCTTCAATGCCACAGATGTTTCGAAGGACTGCGAAACAAACATTTTGGGACGTTGCATACTACAAAGTGAAGTTGGATACTTTGGGAGCTACTAATATTATCTGAACATCAAATTATGATGAGGACTCTATGACTAAATTTCAATTGGTGTCGATGTTTACAAGGTACATTCGTTGGTGTTCCACGATAGTACCATATTTAACAGAGAGGTGCATATAGCAGTTTGGGTATACTCAACACATTCCTCTTATACCACTGATGCTCGTTGTACGTGATGTTGATGTTGATGTTGAATGGAGTATGTACAAGAACTCTATATGAAATGCATGATTTATTAGAGGGTTTTACACATATCTACAGGAAATGATTATCATTAGTACTATAGTTGTATTTTGATTGTATTATTTTATTATTTTATTATTTATTTAAACTTATTTATTTAGACTTATCTCAATTGACTTATTATTCAGACTTTTTTTTCCTGCTTTACTGCTTTAGAATTGTTTTGTTAAAAGTTGAAATAACTTAATTTTACGTATATTATGTGAATGAATTTTGTTACAAAAAAGAACGTGAAGTGTAGAGGAAACAAACTAACTAATTTAAAACTGCTATATATGAAATAAAATTTTAAATCAAAAGTATCAATCATCTGCCAAAGACATATAATTTGACATATGTTCTAAATCTAATAAACCTCAATATTGTAGACGTCTTGTATAACCTATAGTTCATGATGTAGACTCATCATTGCAATGCTTCTTCCAATGCCATGTAAGTGGAGGCAACAAACATGTTGATTTCAATTTTACTTGAACCCAATAATTTCCATTAACATAAGCAATGCTGATAATACAATTGTGTGATAAATCTCCATTGTGTGCACCCCTCAATAAGAAAAAAGTTAAAGAATTTCTTTTTACAATATCACAAGAACAAGATTATATTTTGTTGCTATCACGCAACTCATATCTAGAATGCTCATTCACTTCTTGTTGGGTTTGTTTCCCAAATCGATTACAAGTAAAGAGTATGTCACTTCCTACAAACGTTCCTTGAATAATGCTTCATATAAATCAGGTTTGGACTTAATCTTTGTATACCATTGTCGATGCAAAATGTTCTAATATTATTCACTATGACTAAGTAAAGCAACAACAACACGATATCCACAGTTTCCATCTACTTTAACATTAAATATGTCTTCAATATATGGATGAATTACATGAGGAAACTCGACCAAATATTTTCTAACTTCACTCGTCATAGGTGTTTGCTGATAGGCTTGTTTTGATGCTTGTTAGGAGATTTGCTAGGATACTTTTTGGGATGTTTTTATGGATCCTTGTCGAGAGACTTGAGTAGTTGCATTATTAAAATAAAATGCATCAACATGCTCAAAAATTAAAGGATCACGATATACGTCAAATCTCTTCGGCTTTTTTCTTTTTTTCCTCTTCACACCACCATTTGTTTTGATCTTATTTCGCAGTGCACACATTAATGTTGTCTACATTGATGTTGTCTCTTGATATGCTATTTCGTGCAACTTGCTCTTCAATGCCCTCCTTCCAACAACATTAAGTGTTTTCCATGTTTTCCAAATTATATTCATCTTAAATGTATGTCCAACTCTAAATCATTTTCTAAATTTTATTCATCTGGACCACTATTCATGATTAATTTCCTCTAATGTATATAAACAACATTCAATGGGATTGGGACACCTTCTAACTTGTATCGTGCTAACTCACATACACAAGGTAATCCATTAGTATTTCTAAGTATACAACAACACGCAACTTTGTCATTATCGACATAGCTAACTCTCTTGTATTCATCAACAGTATCAGCTAAAGCTTTATTGAATACAACCTAAGTCAAATTCTCAAAAAATAGATTATTGTGTATATGCTTTTTGTGACACTTACTTATCTCAAATGAACATTTTATCTTAATAATTTGAAACTTCAACATGTCATTCATACCATCTCATGCCTTACAGAAATCTCATTTATAGTGTTCCAAAAATCTCTTCAATGATTAATGAGCAAACTCAACCGTAATATTCAAACATAAAAAAGGTTTGATATTATTTCAATAAAATTTCTATCATGCATGTTTAATCCTATATAAGTATAAATATAAAACAGTGCAAAGTTTGAATGACATACATACTAGTCATAGTATTTCCTAGATGCAACACTCGATTAATTTATTCTTCAACAAATTTTTCCTTGTAAGGAGTCAACCATGTATCTCTGACATAGTCAATGAAAATAATATGATCGATATTGCATGCTCAAACATTTGCAAACGCTCCACGTACTCATTTTCTTAAGAATAATAAACAATTTTCTTCCACAACTTTAGAATGGGTTCTGTAACACCCCAAATTTTATAATAAATTATTTTATTATAAAATATAATTTTAAATAACTAATTGGGTATTACAATTATTTTATAATATAGGTTGATTATTTTGGGATTAATTTTCTTTATATGTGAGTTTTCTATGATGTGCAAATCTTGTACATATTAGACTAAATGTGTGATACAAATAAAAAATATATATTATTCATTATATTTTTCTAAAAATATCTGTATTTTAGTGTAATGCTTTAAAGAATAAGATTTTAGGCAATTTTACATGTATATGTGAGTTGATAATTATTGTGATATTTTCTTATATGTTTGACTAATATTAAGTGTGTAAATATTTATAATTTTTATTTTAAGTATCGTTTATTTTAATTATTTAATTTATAAATAATTATCTTAAAATATTAGTAATGTTTTATTAATGAGATTGTGTTGAAAAAATGTTGAAAAAAAAATTAGTTTTGATAATTGTTGTTTGTTATAAAAATAAAATATAAGAAATGAGTAAAATGTGTTTTATGGGTTTAGCTCATATGCAAGAGAAAAACGAATAATAATAATAATTAAAAATAAATAATAATAATAATAATAATAATAATAATAATGAATAAAAGAAAGAAAAAAAAAAAGGAAGATCATATATTGTTGTGGTCTTCTTCATAAGCGGTCTCCATACTTATTTCCTCTCTATCTTCACTCTTCGACTATGACCATTACAGCGGGTGTCGTACAAAACTGAGACCATATTTCTGATCATTTTAATTTTCTCTTTCATTCCCAACCTGAATCGCAAATTGAAACGCTCAATTTCTCTTTGTCAAAAATCACACCTCCACCTTTTGGTCAAGATTATTGCCACCACGACTATCACCAACGATCACCGAGACCATATTTGGATTCCACGAAACACTCTTTGCCATTACCTATACTTGAAATAGCTAACTGTTACACTTCAAAAACCAGTTTTCCACCATTGTCGCATTTATTTTCTTGAATTTCAACTAGCACGTTCATCGTCTTGAAAATTTGATATTGTTTTTGGATTATCCTCATTGAAACCTTCAAGAAGCACTAGTCATTTGGGTGTTTCGGTAAAGTTGATGTCAGACCCTGTCGGTGCTCCAACGCGTTTGTGAGGTTTTTCCTAATAATTTGTTTCACTTCGTTTTGAATATGTTTCTTCTCCTAACATTTTTATTAATTATATAACACTGATTTTTCTGCTATGTGTAAATTGTTAGCCATGAATCATTGACTCTGCAAATTCGTCAATGCTTTTGGACTTGTCCGTTGCGTGTTGTCGACATGTCATGGTTGTTGAAAATTGCTTTGATTTTTATATCACACGAAAGTGTCTGTGACACCCTAAACCCCAAATAAATAAATAAATTTAATTTTCTTATTTTAAAACAATGAAATTCTTCAAATAAATAAATATATAAACTTCCAAACATTTTTTTATTAAAGTAAATAGTATCACGTAATCATAAACATGTCATATTAATCCAAAATTTCCATCAAACTTAACAACTCGAAATCATAACAATACTCAATAAAATACTTTTTGAAGTACACATACATAAATTTAATGATATATGTAAATATAATCCCAGTCCAATGTCACTATCAGAGCGAAAATTCCCAAATTAAAAGACGTCAACAACAAAAGAAAATATATAATAAAAGTCTTCAAGACAAGATGGCTTTCGCCACTCTGATGGTACCAGTCATCACCGGAAGCTTGCAACTCATTTGCGTCCATCACAAACTCCAAACACAAACAACGAAGGGTGGGTATCAAAATTATATAATAATATAAGATAAATAAGGAGAACACATAATTAGTTAAATCAGCACAAACAGGAGAAACACTCAAGATCATAAAAGGTTAATCTAAATTAATCTCAATAGAGCAGTCAAAAGGATGAAATGTTATGCATGTCCTATACTTTATACTATATACTCTATGCATGTCCTATACTCTATACTCCAATACTATGATACTACGCCACTACAAGAGTGGACAGACAATTCATGAATGGTCCAGCCCTCATAGATCCCCTTAACTCAACTTGAGACACATATATGCGACGGTCGAGGTACTCTTGTGTTGCACAGTAGCTCTCGGTCTTAGGGAATAACCCACTAATCCACTTAGAAACTCCCTACTAGAGGTACCCCCAAGGTCTATCAGTCTTACCTGAATGTTCGACTACAACCCTCCATGATTAGAATCATTCAGTTGTACTTCCCTGAATCACTAGGTTTTTCATACCCTCCCTATATGATGACAAAATAATCCTAACTCCAAAATCTACAACACATATCTCAGACTTACTTGATCATCATAACTTAATAAGTTTCCGTTTGACATCACAATTTTTATCATTATATATTTATATCACTCAATCACAATAAAATCCCAATATTTAGTTTACACTACTCACAATACACAATTCAGTTTCATCAATCACATAATATGGAATCCTATAGGTAGCACATTCAAGTAATATCACAAATTCAATCAAGTAACAAACACATTAAAGTACACATCATTCATACCATAACAATCAACATAAGATTTCATAAAATCAGACAACATGCAATATTGATATAAATAAATTCCTGATGTAAGTTGCTAAATCATATTTTAGTCATCACTATTACTATTTATTTATTATTAATTAATTATTATCACTCAATAGGGCTAGACCATACGTAGTAAGTCCTAGATGAATCTTTGAATATTTCGGCATTCTCGTTCATCCCACATTATTTTATACTCATAAAGTCGAACCTCCTCTCACCCCTTATCTTGGCTGAAGATTTTTCTCAACGAAGTCGATCTGCTGATTTAACATGTCGCGTCTTCACCAACCACTGTCTCTAATAGTCCACAAGCGAGAATAAATCAATGCAACAACCAAGTAAAAATTACTTATTATTATTATTATTACTATTATTATTATTATCATTATTATTATTATTATTTATATAAATAAATACATATATATTTTTAAAACCATTTCAATATTATTAGTATTAATAATTTAGATAAATCACTAAGGCAAACACATAAGGCAATAATAATATATTATCATATCATTAAAATATAATAATACGAAATTAGGGTGTTACAGCACCAAATTATGGTATGGGGTGAGAGTGAGTTCGAATTCATGAGTTTAAATTAAGTGATATAAATGGGATAACTGTATTTGCCATAATTCATTCGAGGCTCGCTACGTACAGTTGAAGCCTTTTGAGTAATAATTTAGTAATGAGAAAACTTGAATTTGGTGAGGTTAAACTTTTATAAGTGTTGTTTGATTTGATTTTGAAGATTGTGTGGTAGTTGAGTTATTGTATAATTGTTTATTTGACGTATTATGTGTGTTTATTTATATCCATCCTTGATATTGTTATATGATATAAAGTACGATAAATTGTAATTATTTGCATTGCAATTGATGTGGTGTGTGTGAATGATCTAGTATTATTATATGTGAGTGAAAATCTTGTATTGCTGGAGTTTGTGTATTAAAATGATAAATTGTGAATGTAATATATGATTATGAAAATATGCATTGATGATATGTACTTGTTGACTAATGATGTTACCACCTCGATGAATATCATGAAATGCATATTGGGTTTAATTCAATAATGATGAATCCGATATGTGCCAATGTTGGTTCTCTTATTGGAGTGAGTAGCCTAGGCAAATGAGGGGAGAATATGGATGTTACTTGTTTGAAGTAAGGATTTTCTTGTTATCATATAGGTAGGATTTGACAAGCCTATTGATTTCGAGGAAGTACAACTGAATTGGGCCTGATTGTGGCGTCTATTGTTGAGCCTTAAGGCAAGATCGTTAGACCTTGGAGGTATTTGAGTTGGGAATTCCTAGGTGACTTAGAGGTAGCACTCCAAATATCAGGAGCTACCACGCAACACACGTTTACCTCAACTGTCACGTATATGTGTCTCAGGTTGAGTTTATGGGATCTATGAGGATAGGCCAATTTGAATTGTCCGTCCACCGGGATGGTGGCACAATATCAAACCTTCTAACCAAATACTTCAGAATTAGAATGGTACCAAAGAAAGAGGAAGAGTCTAGAGTATAAGAGCATGCATAACATTACTCAACTAGTGTGTTAACTTACTTGACGTTGTGCATTGTATCAATGTTTCACCTTGATTAATATTGTTAATTGTGGTTTGTTATGATACAGTGTTTAATTAATGTTTTACATGTTCTTATCAATTATTTTACACTATTACATGTTTTCAAAGTGCACTCCTTGTTGCTTGTGTTTGGCGCTTGTGAGAGCGCAATTATTTTAGGTTATCGATTGGTGATCGATGTTGAGATAGGTGATATTGGGTGGGAGTGATTTGATGTGTTTTATCAAGTTATGAACTAATTTTTGTTTGTAAACTCTATCGGTCAATTGTATTATATTCGATCTTTTATTCGAAGATAAAATTAATTGTCTCTAAGTTTTGAACATGTTTTTATGTCATAAATATTTGTTTAATAAACTTCAGCTATATTCTATGTTAAATGATTTTTAATTAAGAAATTTTATGCAATGGTCTTGTTTAAGTGTGAGTGTGACGTACTGAGGCTTATATTTTAAAAGGAAATTTTGTATACTCTACTTTGGGACTGTTGCGAATCTATTTCAAAACTAGTGCATTTTACTTTTTAACTCAATTTTCAGTTTAGGGTGTCTCATATTTCTGTATATCTTTCTTTAATATATATTGTTTGCATTTGACTCAAACATTTTTATTGATATGTAGTTGGCAAAGTAAATTTTTTGAAGATGGAAATACAACTTCAATTGCACTCATTAAAACAAATTCTCTTTTAATCAAGTATTTGAAACTGTAGTACCCCAATTTTGTACAACCAATTAATAATAATTATAAAAAAAGTAACAAAATATATTTAATAAATATTTTACACTTATTTTTATTAATATAAAAAATTATCATTTTTTAAATGGTCCAACTTTTGAGTCTACATGATTCCATTGAATTATATTCGAAAAAAGAAACCAAAAAGAGAAATAGAAACAAAAAAAAAAAAACAAATAGAAATATTGTTGCATTCCTTTCCTTAATGCAACCACACTTTCCTTACACCTTATTCCTTAGCAAGATTCTCCCCATTTTAATTTTAGTTTTTTTTTAAATTTTAATAAGATTGTATCTTCATCATTTGTAAACTCAATCAAAAAGATCAACTACATATTTCCTTAATTATCTGAAGTTGTTTGATTTTGCTGCAAAATAATTAAAAGAAAATATAACACTAATACTTTTAAAACAAACACTAAAAGAAGAATTGTCTCTTTATATTATAGTCATTGTGTTGTTATACAAATATAATATTCTGATTTATAAAAATATGAACAAGATGATTTATGAATGAGAAAGTAAAAAAGATAAAACTAAAAATTCAAACCTCCGACGACATTGTTGCGAAAAATCGACCACCGTTACACCACCGCTGCCTTCTTTTTCTTCGCCGCTATAGAGTATTCCACATCATTTATGTTTATTTCATTTTTTATCTCTTTAATATTGCCCTTCTTTATCTGGTTTGTTTGCTAAAAAATTTTATTTCATATTTGTTGGTTTCTTAATACATTTTTTTTATTTCATGCTTAATAGTGACACTTTTTTTTTAAAGTTTAGAGATTATTGTTAAAGTGATGTATTAAAACTTGAGATACGTTCCTATCACATTTGATAGTAGGGGATAAGTTTTAGTTTTTTTTTTTTTACTCA
>JBBPBT010000959.1:708815-737057 GCA_037974875.1 Cicer bijugum | reverse complement strand
ATTTGTCAAAAATAAAATCAAAAAAATATTGGTTCAAGTTATGTGTTGACATAATTTTATATATCATGATAATTCTAAAACTCATTTGTATTTTTTTAATAAATTAATAATTATACAAAAATTATTTTTAATTAATTAATTATATGTGATATATTTTTAATCTTTTAAAACACATGTTGTGATAAGTTTAAAGTTCTAACACTCGTTTTTATTTTATTTTATTTTATATAAATTAATCCAAAATCAACTTTTAAAATTTGATTAAATTAGATGGGATATCTTTTAACCTTTGAGTTGTTAAGACATATTTTTTATTTTAAAAGTCAATTTTAAAACCAAAAATAATTATTCAAATCAAACAAACTCATTTTTTCGTCAACTTAAGAGTGTCAAAACTTGCATTCCGAAATAATTATTCAAATCAAACAAGCTCATTTTTTCGTCAAAACAACTTTTTTTGTCAACAACAAAATAAATTTTCTTTGCAAACAATCAACCCATCCACATTTTATACATAACGACGCGGCTTTAATTTATTCATCGCACTAGGAGATACGTACGAGCAAGATCACACTCTTGTCAAACATAATAAAAAAAATTCTTTATATTTTAAATATACTTTTATCTCTAGATTATATTTATAAAAAAAGATTATATTTGCATTTTAAAAAAATATGGAGAAATATATTTATATAAATTAACATTAATTTTTGCGCAATTAATTTTAGGTAACCGTATTTTAATGGACATCGTAGGGTGCTAATATCTTCCCTACTCATAATCAACTCGCAAACTCAAAATTTTGTTTCAAAGACTATTTTTTTAATCTTTAAAAGTTTCTCAATATTTTTCACTATTTTAAATAAATTTTGATGACGACTCCGTTGAATTCGAGAAACACTTGAAATTTTAGACCGCGATAGAAACAAACAACTCTTTTAACTTCTCCAATGCCCAACAAAAGTTTTATAGACGCTCACAATCAATATAAGAAAATGCAATGTTGAATGACAACTCACTTGAAGTTACACCAACAATTTCAAACAATGGTAACATATACTTGTTGGTTTTGTTGCTGCTATCCATGATCAATACAAGAGGGAACATGTTCAACAAACTTATGGAATCTGGGTGCGTCCAAAATATGTCCCTCACAACTTTGACTCTTCATTAGTTCTATTCCAACATACTGTTAAAACAAACTCTCAAATTAAAGTTTTGATGAAACTAAACAAAGATTAATTAAGAATGTTAATTATGATTCTAAAATGTTATGTTAATTTAACTTGTGCTTTTGAGTGAATTAATGCAAAGATAGGAATCAAGCAAAGAAATCAGATAAAAACTGAACAGGTAAAGAAAAAAGAATATTCTGGACAAAATAGACAATTGTCTCCAGGATCAATACTGACTGTCAAAGCCTCTTGACCAATCAATCTCCACAATTTCAACGAAGTTTTTGCCTCTCAATGTAATACTAAGTTTATCATTACATGGAAAGGAACAAGTAGGATCTATTTCAATCAAAGAAGGCTTTCGAATCATTAAGATAAAAGGTCTCGATTCATGCTAGTTGAAACAATTTGAATCTTCTTTAGCAAAACTGTCAAGAAAGTTTAATCAATCTTGATCTTTACAAGACATCAGGAAGATATCCAAAATGATAAAAACTGAAACTCCAGATTGATCATCAATCTCCAGAAAGTTCAAACTAACAAAACCAAATTGATAATCAATCTCCGTTTCTACAGGATTTCAGGATTGATCTCCTTATTTATGCAGAAGATCATAATCGTTCACCAAATTGTTTTGGATAGAATCGATGCTCCAGATCGAAATTTTAACATCAATAAATACATATGAAGATTCAAGGATCATTAAACACGAAGGCAATCTGATCAAGTACGATTAAAATAGCACCAGTCAAACAGGATTTAAAATGTTCAAAGGTTGGAATATTTTTAATCATATATATTAGTTTTGGTCCAAACTTATAAAGCACTACCAACAACTCTTTTGACCATTATTAAATGCTCCAAAACGCCTATAAAAGAAAGGCCAATGTCCAGGAAAAATGCAGAAGTTCAAGTATTATCAAGTCTCATAAATCATTCACATTCACATACTTGAAATTCTCATTTTCACAAAGAAGAATCAGTTCTGAACATTTATATCATATTGTTTTATTATTACTGAATTCTTTGTAAAGAATCGAATCTCAAATAAGAGTTGAGACATCTCAGATTCTATCAAACAATCTCATCATTATTGTAAAATTCAAACTACAAGAGTTTAAGTATAGTTTGAATAGATTGTAACGAATCCTATCAAGATCGATAGGTGATTAATTTGCTTTCTTGGTGGAAAGAAATAGAGCTTGTAACAGATCAAGGTTGATCTAAGTTAGGTGCTGTAAAACCAATAAAGTTCTTTGTTTTGAACACTTAGTGGAAAATCTCACAATTGTGAAAGCTGGACGTAGCCCGAGTTGGGTGAATCATGATATATCTTTATGTGGTATTCTTTCTCTTATCTCTTTATTTATTAAGTTTGATTGATTAACTGAGATAAAACATAAATTAAATTTATATTTTTAAGCTAACCAAGAACGTTCTTCTTTTTCTAGTAAAAACCAAAAACGTTCTTCGTTTTTTGTTTTCTTAACCTAGATCATTCTTGAGTTAAATCTCTAGTCGTTTTCAGAAATTTTTAAATAGATACATTTACAATTCAAACTCCTTTCCTTATAAATCGACATTACTACTTCACATACATACTTCTCTACTTCAAGTAACTTCAACAAATGTTGCATTTCAGTTTTGGTTCCTTTCAAATTCTTCATGTATGTGTGTTCGTCGCTTATAAATTTGAGAGATATTACTCACAATCTCCTTATCAAAATATGTCAAAGATGACAAGTTGTGTCTCGGTGCAACGTGATACTTTGTCGATTGGTTAACATGTTTCTTATCTTCTTCTTTTAAGTGTCCACAAATGCATTATTCTCAAAAGTAGCAACTAACTCATGGTTTTGAAGTCCACACATTAAATTAATAATTCATCCCTCGTCATTCTTCAATGGTATCAATCTAAGTTTAAACAGACTACCACACCTTTTAGTTGAAGTATCTGAGTTACTTTCATTTGACTTATATTTTCCACCTCTATCACAATCAAGAATTAATTTTGACTTCCTCTCTTTCCGATCTATATCAGAGCGAGCAATGATAACAACTACTCAGTTTTGTCGGCCAACCTCTCTTGCCCATGTAAGACAGTTTATCGTGACTCAAAAATTTGATTAGTTGTGAATGTTTCAGTCAACTTTATACATAATGATATTTTTTCCATCCCTACTTCAACAACAAAAAAGTTAAAAACTCAACAACAAAAAATTATGTATCGGAAATTTTCGGTAAAATAAAATTGACTACCGAAAATATCAAAGCATAAATTTATGGTAGAATAAAATTAAGTACTAGAAATTTCAAAGCATAAATTTTCGGTAGCATAAAATAACTAATGTGTAGTTTTTATTTGTGTACTGGATTTTTAAGAAAAAATTTAATTAGCAGAGATTTTGATAAGGAATAAGATTTTAGAGTAATTTTTTTTACCTTTAATTAAATAAAAATAAAAGGCATAAATTAAAATTTTTTATATTTTAAATTTGGAGGTACGAAATTCAATTTTCCAAATTCGATAATATAATTTATATTTTATAATTTAAAATAATTTGAATATGGAAATCTTGATTAAATGTCAACAGATTACATGAAGTTGGATCCAATGGGCCTCTCCACCTTTTGCAAGAAAAATTATAAGTGTACCCCACATTTGTATATCTCTACCTCTAATTAAATATGATTTACCCACCAATACATTCTCTCTTGGAAAGGGTTATTTTACATAATTAACTGTAAACTCCAATAGTTTGAATAGTTTGATCTAGTAGTAATATTATAGACATTGGATTGGTATTTTGTATTTTGATTTTTATTATTGTCATTGAAGAGAGAGAAATATACATTTATTTATTAGTACGTCAAAATTTTTTTTTTTAGTTTGAATATTATTTTTTTACCTTAAATTTATTGATAAAAAAACATGATTAGCAGCAAACTAAATTAAATTTTTATTTTTAATTGTAAAAAGAGTTATTTAACATGATTATCATTTTTATATTACAATTAATCATAACTGTTAGATTATTAGTATGTTTAATTTTTGTCATAATTACTTATAAAATTATTCACATAATTAGTTATGATTTGACAATTATATAAAACAAATTATACCAACGGTAGATACAAATTAAATTTTTTTATTATATTTATTTGTTCATGAAACGTTACACCACAGTATAATTTGATAGTATTATTTTTTAAGATTAACATAACTTGCCATAATATTATTTTGCTCTAAGAAGATTCATTCCATCATAAGTTTTTCTATTTGGAGCATGACATTTGGATGAAACTAGAGGAATAAGGAGCTCGAAGTCCAGAAAATAAAACTAAAAAAAAAAAAAAGTAGAGATTTATAAGTAGTTATAAGGTACAAAAAGCATGTTTGTTGTTTACATAAAAAGATCAAAGCATTACTTAAGCATCTTTTTTTAACTCAGTACTATAAACATTTCATTATCATTTAATAATAGAGCTGAAAAAGGTGAGATTGCAGGAATAAAATGGAGCGACATGTGACTCAAAATCTAGAAACTCAAAATTCAGCTCCAACAAGGTTAGCAATAATAATTTTATAGATCAAAATTTTAGAATGTATTTTAAAGGATTTGAGATATCTTTGGGTGATAGGAAATTAGTAATGAGATAGAAATGAGAATTTTTAGGGAAAATAATAATTTTTATAACAAATAATAAATGATAATTTTTGGTAGAAATTAAAAATATATTCACATTACAATAACTATACATTTACCTATCATGTGATAAAAATAAATCAATGAAATATTTGTTGTGTAATTTAATAAATTTTTGTCTCTTTTGATATTTTGCCTTGTTTGTTATAAGGCTATTGGATAAGGTTGCAGTTATAACTGGTGGTGCAAGAGGAATAGGTGCAGCCACAGCAAAACTATTTGCAGAAAATGGTGCACATGTAATAATAGCTGATGTTCTAGATGATGAAGGTACCAAAGTTGCTGAATTAATTGGAGGCCTCTACATACATTGTGATGTGTCCAAAGAATCAGATATTGAATCAGCAATTAACCTTTCAATATCATGGAAAGGACATTTAGATATAATGTTCAACAATGCTGGAATTGCTGGCTATGAAGGAAGAAGCATAACAACTATTGACATGGAAAAACTATCTCATTTACTTTCAATTAATCTCTTTGGAACTATACATGGAATCAAACATGCTTCAAAAGCAATGATCAAAGGTAAAAAATATTAGGTTTTAATATTTTTTAGTCCATGTATACCATTTTATTATATTTTACAAAATATTTTTTGTTTTTAGTCCATAAGTTAATATACATATTTTAATGTTTGGTCTTTGTTGTTTTGTTTTAGTCCTTGTAAAATTTATTCTGATTGAAATCGATTCTATAATTTGTATAATATTTGATATTTGATTTTAGCCTCTCAAAATAAGGATTAAAATAAAATTATAGGAATCAATTTCAGAATGAACAAATTTTGTAAGAATTAAGACGAAATATCAATGACCAAAAACAAAAATTAAAAAATGGAGAAGGAGGAAATTTTATTAATCAGCACAACACCGATGAACATTTTACAATTATTTTCGAAGAAATTAATATGGATTAAAAAAATATAATAATTTAGCAAATACTAAAATAAAAAAATAATATATTTATACGAACTAAAAAACATATTTCAACTAAAATTTTATTAAATAAAAATTCCTCTATGTTATTTATTGTCACTTTTTAATATCATCAACAAAATTTTATTTTTCTTATAAAAAAATGATGAAAGGTAAAAAAGGAGGTTCAATTATATGTACTTCAAGTCCAGCTTCAATAATGGGTGGATATGCTTCACATGCTTATACAATGTCAAAAGCAGCAATGGATGGATTAATGAGAAGTTGTGCTTGTGAATTAGGAGTACATTTAATTAGGGTTAATTGCATTTCACCACATGGTGTTCCTTCTGAAATGCTACTTAATGCTTTTAAGTGTTTTGGTGAAGTTGATATTACTTGTGAAGAATTAAGTGAATTTATTGGGAAGAAAGCAAGTTTGCTTAAAGGAAGAGGTGCAACTATTGAAGATGTTTCACAAGCTGCTCTGTTTTTGGCTAGTGATGAATCTGGATTTATAACTGCTCATAATCTTTTTGTTGATGGAGGGATTACATCTGCTAATAGTGTTAATAGTTTCATCTACCAAGATCCTAAATGAAGAGAAAATTAATGACAATTAATAAAGTGAAAAAGTAGGTAGTTTTTAAATTGGAATTGATGCTCTAAAATTGCCTATTATATGATACAATAGTTCTTTTGTTTTCTTTAAGATATTCAATACATGAGGGTAATGTATAGTTTCATTATTTGGGGTGCCTTGCAATATATTGAAATTTCAATGTATTATTTTGTAATTTTATTTGGTCTTTACTCTAACAATTTGCCATTTTGACAAATGTTTGTTAATGGTTGTTAAACTCTTTCATACTCTTTATTTCAAAACACAAAATAAAAATTGTCCCATAGCTAACAGAGGCCAAGATTTCATCTTCCATAGTTAATGAGCAGCCCAATAAATATAGAGGTTTGAGGTGAAATTACTAAAAAAAATTATCAAAATTGATTTTGTAATCAATTTTTATCAAATTTTTTTAATAAATAATAAAAATGATTTTATCATTTATTAAATTAATATAATCAATTTTGTATAATTTTTTTTTTCAATTAATAATAAAGTCAATTAATTTAATATTTGTTAAGACAATATTAATTTTAAATAGGATTTTATTAATTTTAATTTTAAAAATAATAGAATATGAGATTTTTTACTAAGTAAATTTTTTAAAGGTCGAATGAGATTCATTATATTGGGTACACGTTTGAATAAATCATTTAAAAATATAAGTTAAATGATAATATAATCAAAATTAGTAATTTAATGAACTATTTGATTATCTTTAAAATAATAATTAAAAATTTTGTCTCAACAAAATCATTTTCCTAGAAACTTTAAAATGCAATTCAAAAAATCTTTGAATTCAACTCGTCTTATTTAGATAATACAAAACTATCAAATGATGATCATTATCCATATACGTGTGTATAGTAAATTTTTGGAGTGGTGGAGTGTTAAAGAAGAACTATGTTCAAAATCATCAAAGCACTTTTAATGTAAAAGCTCATTTACATATTAATAAGTTAGTACGAAAAATCTAAATATTGCTGTAACTAGTGATTATATACATCTCAATGTTACTTGTGATTTGGAGGTGTTGGAATGTTTTTTTGAAGATAAAGAAATGAGGAAGAGAAGATGACAAATATCACATATTTGCATAATTGGTATGAATCTATTAAAAAAAGACTTTTAAAACAAAAAAACAAAAAAGAATATGCAGAAGAAAATTCAGTTCAACATAAAATAAATTTTTTTTTTTTGCTATTAATTTTCATAAGTAAGGTTTAAATCTCTCAATTTTCTGTTTGATGAATTTTTAGTTTATAAGAAATATATAACAAAAAGTACTTGATTATTCTAATATATATATTTCATTGATTAATGAATTAAACGAAAACTACATCATAGTACTCTTGTTGAAACAAAGAGTTATTCACAAGACTCCTAATATATAAGGAGCAATTCACAAAATTGCAAACACAAATTAGAGCACCTTTTTATACATAATGCTCTAGAAAACAAGAAAATAAAATAAAATAAAACAGAAACTACATGATTAGGATCCTTTCAGCTTAATTAATTGGATCAATTTTTGTTCATGCCAGTTGCATTCTTCACAGCATCAGCAGCTCCTTGTGCTGATGCCTTGATCTGCTGACCAGCCTACATAAAATAAAATAAAAATATTTACTCAAATGGGTAAAATATATAATAAATATAAAATGATTAAATATAAATTCTATATACTTTCAACTTTAGTTTCTACTAAAAAAAAATTTGATATGTACCTTTTTATAGTTTATAAACACCCGATTTTATGGAACAGTCGATTTAAAGAATCCGTGTTTATAAAAGGTGGAGATTAAAAATTGATAAATCTTTGGTATGGTTAAAATTAATCAATAAATATTTTATACTAACTTCAAAATATTTGAAACCTTAAAGTAAACTTAAATCTATTCCGTAATTAATAATATGAATGAATTTCATAAATTCACACCATAAAAAAGCATCTAAGTTGATGAATTGAAAATTCAAACCTCTTGCATGGTTTCTTTTGCAGACTGTGCAGCATTGCTAGCCATGTCCATTAAGTTGCTAGTCTTCTCCTGAAATACATTAGAAACATATATAATTCTATGTCATTTCATTACATTTAAGTAATTTAAAAACATTCAATAAAAGAAAAATAAAAATAAAGAGTAATGTAAAAACACTACTTAAAAAATTGTAATTTAGCGACCAATTTTTCAAAATTAATTTCTAAATGAATTTTGGTTGAATCAAAAACTGATTTGTAATAGTCGTCAAATCATTTATAATCGATAATCGATGTTCCACGATCAATTTAAAATTTTCAATCCATAAATTGATCACTAAATAAAAAAACAAATAAAATAAAAATTATATCGATTTTTTTTTTTGTATTGAATGAATTAATTATTATTATAAAAAAAATTAATAGTGTAATTTTTTTCTATCTCTAAAATCGTTTCAAATATAAATATTTAAAAATACAATTTCTATGTCGTTCTATACTTTAAGATAAAGTATATACTTTGTATAGAACGACACAAATTGAGAGAAGATTAAGCATACCTGAGCTT
Source organism: Cicer bijugum (assembly GCA_037974875.1). Taxonomy (NCBI): domain Eukaryota; kingdom Viridiplantae; phylum Streptophyta; class Magnoliopsida; order Fabales; family Fabaceae; genus Cicer; species Cicer bijugum. The sequence goes on along the minus strand of JBBPBT010000959.1, from coordinate 728,090 downwards.
GGCCTTGGGCCTGTCCAGCCTCATAGCTCATCTTCTGGGGGTCCATCATAAAAATTGAAATGAAATGAATGAATTGAAAATTAAGAATAGTTAAGGAAGTAGTTTAGGTTTGAGATGTAGCTTAACTTTCTTGCACTTTATTGATATTTATATATGAGTTCCTCAAACAATTACATTGCTTGAGCTTTTAGTTACCACATGTTTAGAGGGCCACGTGTAATCTTAATATGGTATTTGATTTTGAGGGGTTCTTGTAATGTCCTATTTTGTAGGAGAGACCTTTAAACCGGTTGACCCGGAAAGATATGTGGAGGATAAAGTGTTACTAATCTCATGTAACTAGATGGTTGCTAATTTTATGTATGGACAAAAATTTCTTCTGAAATATATTCATTAAAAGGAGAAAAATTATATTGATCAAGATCATTACATTTCATTTGATTGATTTAATCATTCATATCATGTTCAATTGGGAGTTTGTTTGATTTTTAATGAGGGTTTAGATAGAAATCATAAATTTAAGTTAAAATAAGTTGATTCAAATTGAACTTGGCTAAATTTGACTTATTTATTAAAAAATTGTTCGATTTAAAATCTCACTCAAGTTCAATATAAATATTTTATTTTATATCGAACTTGATTTGATTTAAATCCATGAACAATTTTGTTTAACTACATTAGTTCGTATCACATAATTCAAAAGTCAAATTTGTTAAATCTTTTATCTTTTAAATTAGTAATTTAATTGTTAGTTTTAGATAAAATAATTGTTTTAAAAAATATAAATGCAAATTAGATATTTGAAAAAATTCCTATTTTGAACAACAACAAAATTAATAATCATTATTATTAATCTTCAAATAAATCATATGTTTGTTTTACATAATCTTCAACTAAATAGAATAAACAATTAACACACAAAATTTTATCCCAAAAATCTAATTTTTGCAAACATATTATGATATCATATCATGATGACGGTAAAAAGTATTATTTAAGTATTGTATATATTATCAAGTCAACTCATGAATGATGTTCAACTTATATATGATTGACGAACTATAATTTTCAACTCAAGTTCAATTCATTATGTTCATGAATCAAATTCAATCATAGAGTCAAAATAAATATATAGTTGAAGTTCAACTCATATGTCTAATGAGCTTAATTTTCAGTTCAAGTTCAACTAATTAGATTTATAAACCAAGTTCTATGATTTAATTGTCAAGGTGAGTCTCAAACTATATTTAAATTGGATATTTTGCCGAGTAATCTTCAATTTTCTCAATGTTATTGGTAACATGGAAACATCACACCAAACTTAGTGCGTTTAAACTCAACAATATAGAAAAGAATAAAATAATTGAAAGATATTTTCAACCATATTTAATGTGTTAAACATGGAAAATATCCTCTCAAGTATAAAATTGAGCCCATTATGATACATATTATTTTTTTTAAATTATGACTTTTTTAATATAAGTAAATAAAGTTTTTGCCTTTTCTTGCAGCTTTTGAAAAATATACGAATCTTATAAAAATCTAAAAATTGCTTAAAAAGATAAGCTATTTTAAGTAAATTCTATAAAAATAATGTTATAACTAATTATTTAAAAAATAATAATTTTTATTACAGTGGACAAACACAAAACAATTTTTAATTTTTTTAAAAATCTCTAATAAATAATCTCTAAATTATTGATTACAATAATCAATCTTTTATAATTTATAAAAACATAATTCAACCAATAAATTATGAACTTATACCGCAACATGTCATCATATCTTTAGAAATTCCAAGTAATAATTAAAATAGCATAAGTTATATATAATAATTAATTTTTAATAATATGTACAAGATTCTTATGACATGAGTTCCATGAGAGATACTAGTATGTGAGTAAAGTAGGTCAGAAATTATCACACCAAGAGAGTGAAGAGATGTTCCACTTATATTTCCTTTACTTATACCAAATTAAGTAGGTCTATCACTTCTTAACTCTTTAACACTTGTACCAAAAATTGATAGCACTCAAAAGTCTAATATTTTTGTCCTATCTCTTTGTTGGGATGTCTTTACAAAATTATGGTATGTTTGATTGTGTTGGGAGTCTATTATATTGCACTAGTAGAAAATTGAGCTTTTAATACGGTAGATTTAAGTCCACCAGACTTAACAAATGAGGCGAATGTATATTTAAGTCGCTTTACTTTATAAACGAGTTAACAATTTGAGGCGGTGGCAATTATGTAAATATGTGAATTATGGTTAACACTGTTATATTGAGAATCGACTTAATAGATACTTGTGCTAAATCGGTTATTTATAAACGACTTAACAAAATAAGGCGGTGGCAAATCACTTAGTGTTTTATCTTCCATCTTATTTAACGCAACTTTTTAGCTTCTACAGTCTGAACTAATGTTTTAAAACTTAGTGTTATAAATCTTTTATATTCTCTAATCATATTTACAATTGCATTTACTCCCTTCTACATCCATCGCCCAACTCTTGGTTCACACGTTCACTTCTTCACGTCAATTTCATTGCCACCTTTTTCACAACGCGTTTCATCGCCACCATTTCAGGTATGGTTGTTAAATTTATTGAATAATAAATTTATATGAATAATTTTTTATAATAATATTGTTGATATATAATTTTTGTGACGTTGATAAAATTATCACTATACGTGCATTTAGATTTTATCATATTATTTCAAGGAAAAAAAATATATGTCAAATTCATTTTGATTGTGTGTTTTTTTTCCATATATTTGATGACTCGAGATCAATTCACCCGGATCAAAGTGAATAAGTTCAAAAACATCGTGTGGATTTTATTTTTCAAAAACATCATATGGATATTTAATTATTTTTTTCCGTCAAGATTAGTCGGAAATGGGATACATTTTATTTGTACTCTATATTTTTTTTTGTGTATAAATATGAGATATTATAATATTGTATATTTTGATTATTAGATGGTTATATAAAATTGTGATTGTAAGTGCAAAACTCTTATTTGAAATTTAATACGAAATATTGCATGGATTAGTAGCATGAAAACAAAATGAGAAATTTATATAAATAAAAAATTTTAAAAAATTATTATTTTAATTATATCTATTAAGTCAGTTGGTCAAAATATCCGACTTAAAAAGATGATGTATTATACTGAATTTACAATGTTTAAGTCGGTTAAACTGAATAGACTTAATATGAAGAAGTTCTGTTAAGTCGGTTCATGAAACGAGTTAAGAACATCAAATTTTTTAAGTCGTTTGCTATTAACTCAGACACGGAACCGACTTAAAATGTATATTTTAACCGACTTAAAAAGGTAAAATTCTACTAGTGTTGGGAGATCAACGCATAGGGAGAAAAGACTATAACTACATAAGTGACTTAGACACTATATCTTCACTTAAGATTTTGAGACAATTGGTATATGAATCATTTCATTTATTGTTGTTTAACACTCATATACTGACATTTTAATAGCTAATGAGATTATTGATGAGGGAAAGAGACATAAGAGGGAATTGATATGTTTAAAGTTAATTTTGAAAAAAAAAGTATGATTTTGTGAAGTGAGACTATTTGGATGCAATTATGGCAAATATGAAGTTTCCGAAAGTGTGGCGGAAATGGATGTGAGAGTTTGTTAATTATGTGAAGACGTCTATCTTTGTTAATGAGTTTTCTTTATTTTGGGGATTGTGTTTGGGGATCCTCTTTCTCCATTCCTATATTTATAAGTAGCCAAAATTTTTAACTCATTGATGTGATCTTTGATAAGACATTAATTGTTGGAAGGCTAGAAGTTGAGCGCAAGTGGTGATTGTTGTGTCTCCCATTGGCGCATACGATCCAATGATTATGGGAAGCAAATGTTGGGCAATGTTAGAGCAATCAAATTCATTTTTTTTGTTGATTGAGTTAGCTCCTCGTTTAAAGGTTAATTTTTACAAGAGCGTATTGGATGCTAGAAGCGGCAGATGTTCTTCATTTTCGAGTCGGTCATATTCCTTTTGTTTACTTAGGCATGTCTATAGGGGATAACTCGAGAAGGTTGATGTTTTGGAATGAAATGGTTGAGAGGGTACAAAGTTGGTTGAATGGACGGAAGAAGCGCAATTTTTCTATGGGTGATCGACTTGTTCTCATTAACATTGTTCTGTTTTGCAGTAGCGATCTACTTCTTTTTCTTCAAATCCCCTATTGGTATCATTTCTAAAGTTAAATGTATTTTTAAATCTTTTTTTTTTTTTGGGAGTGAGGGTGTGAGGAAAAATCATTGGATGAAGTGGAATTAGGTGTGTCGTAGTAGGGAAAATGGTGGATTATGAGTGAGAAGTTTAAATACTTTTAATTTAGCATTGTTAGGTAAATAGTGTTGGGGATTGAAATGTGATAAGGAAATTGTGGTATAAAGTGTTGTGTCATAAATATGGGTGTGTAGATGGGAAGATTTGTGGTGGTTCTCTTAAGGACTCAGATTGGTGGAAGATGATTTTTTCTATTTTGGAATGGGTCAAGAGAGAGAATAGAGAATGGTTTTAGGATAATGTGGTGAGGGGGTAATCGAAAAAGTGTTTCATTTTGGTCAAAGTCCTGAGTAAAGAGAGGTTTGTTGAGAGATCGATTTAGTCGTTTGTTTAACTCAATTGTGAATAAAAATATTTATGTGGCGGGTATGGTGCGTATGAGGGCAAATGGTATGAATTGATTTGGAATTGGTGTAGGTTGTTTTTTGAGAGGCAAAATGAATTAGTAGTCGAGTGTGTTTTACTTCTCGATAATACCTTTTTCCGGGAAACTATACAAAACAAATGGTAATGGAATATTGGCAATAGTGAAGTTTTATGATGAAAAACGTGTGTATGTTTTTGAAAAATATGAAGTCAAATGTAAGGTTGTCTTTTCATTCATTTGTGTAATATAAAATAGCACATATGAAGGTGTGTTTTTTTTTTTTTTGAGGTTTATTCTTGAATTATTTAGCTACCAAAGACAAGTTAATTTCTAGAGGTTGTGTTTAATGTTATCCTCGTTTGTATATTGTGGGTTTGTGGATTTGATGAAACTAGTTCACGTTATTTTATTGATTATCTTATTTCAGGGTGTATTTAGAAAAATCTCATATGATTGGAGATTAATGGCGCCATGCATTGGAAAGCAGATGCACGTGTGCATCAATTTTTTGGTTTCAATTAGGGAGGTAAAGGGGTTCGTGAAAATTTTGGAGTTGGGTGGTTGGCGTGTGTGTGGACTATTTGGAATGTTTGCAGTTCTATTATTTTTAATCGTTCTGATTTCCATAGTTTTTTGGTTCTGATTTCAATAGTTTTTTGTATGACTTTTCTTATTGTTGTTCTCATGCTTTGACTTGTTTGGACTTATAACTTTGTGTTTGTGCTTTTAGCGTGTTTGTATCGTTGGGTCTTATTTGTGATGTCTCTTCAACTTTTTTTTTTATTTTGTAATCTTTGTTTTATTTTGTAATATACCATGTACTACAAACTACTTTTTTAATTATATTTTTTTAGTCAATTCAAAATAAAATAATATTAATATATATTACTATATGATATTTGTTTTTTGGTACCAATATTACTATATGATTTACTATGAATTAATTAATATTTAGTTATTAATAAAACAAATTATCTTATTTGTATACTTATAAAATTAAAAATTAATATAATATAATATAATATAGAATTTCAAGTTTTAGTTTAATATAAAGATCTTTTAAATATTAATTGGGTTAATAGTCATGTGGTCCCACTAAAGACTCTTGGTTCAACTAGTGACTCATTACCTTAATAATTAGATTGAATCGATTATCTTATTCAAGATTTAAAATATTAAAATGAATTTTAAAGAAAAAATATAATAATATGTATGGTCATATTAAATATAAGAATAATTAAGTATAAATTTGAACAACTATTTTTTTCTAGAAAAAAAAAACAAATTTTCTCTCTTTTCTAAATATCCCATTTTGAGAGGAGAGCTAAAATTAGCTTAAGAGGAATTTGACTCTCCTCTCTTCTCTAAGCTCTAAAAAAAATTGTCAAACCACTAAAATTTAAAATTATTATTCCTTTCTCATTTTTTCTCAAACTAAAAAACTCTTAAGGTTGATTTTAAAAACTCGTATGACTAAATTCTTGGAATATTTTTTTTTATTGATTTGGCTTCAAAATGAATTAGATCTCTTGTATTTTTCTCATGTGTATTTCTAGTAATTTAATACTTATTAGATTATCTATGCTTTGAAGACTTGGCTTCACATAGAAAAACTATGGGGTTGTTCTAAGTGGCTGTGTGTTAAGTGGTCAAATAGGAAAGTGAGATTTAAGAGGGTAGCACGTGCTAAAGAGCGGTTGGAAGAGGATTTTTCTTGTTGAGATTTTTAACAAGACGAAAAGAAGATTAGATTGAATGATGAAATAAATTAAACGTTTAGAATTTTATAGACACTTTTTAAAAAAAAATTATAATTATGATCAATGTTAGGTCAACTCTTGTTCCTTCACGACAACTCATCCTAACCATTTTGCTTGTAAACTAATGAATTTTTTGGAAAATATAAATATATATATATATATATATATATATATATTACTAAGAGAAAGAAGGATCAACAACTAATAAAGAGTTTATGAATGATGGATGACAAAATAGATAGTTTGAATAAATTTTAGTTAAATTGTGATGGATTGATCAAAATAATCTATTAAAGTTTTATAATTCATTAAAAACTAAAAAATAATTTTCAAACCATCAATCATCCAATGAGTAAAATTCATTCTAATCCATGCGAAAACAATTTTTAATATATGGTTGTTGGCTTGTTCCGGCGGCATACGGTGACTTGTTGCATGAGGCTATTTTGAAGGCTAGAGTGTGGCATGCACAATTTTTTTCCTAGTTTTTTATATTTAATTTTAAATTTATTAAATAGTTATCCAACGAATTTTTATTATCACTCCTAGAGTGAAGCATGATCTTCGATCCAAATTTTATGTTGGATCTTTGTTGGTGACAATTGCTGCAAGACTCTAATAGTGAAGTTGTTGATGAAGATTCTATGTAGCAAATTCCAAAGTGTGTTGTTACACTAGCCTTTAGGTTCGATTCACCTCCACCAATCGGATGCAAATGAGACTACCAGCGAATCTCCTTCAGGGTACTTTGGAAACCTTGATATGATTTGCACTATCACACCAAGAATATCTCTCAATAGTATGTTACAAAATAATGTTACCTATTCTTTTCTCATGCATTAGAAAAGAATAAGTTGACTTAGTATAGAAAATGAGTGAAAGAAAATGGATGATAATTACTTGAATTCGTTGTTTTCATTCTGTCCAAAGTGACCCTATTTATAGGAAAATAATGTCACTTGGGAAAGAGTTGCAATTCTTCTTCTGCCACTGTTTGCGAAGAGACATATACATTTACTGTTCATGTTTTAACCAAATTGTTGCAATGGCTTGGTGGCGAAACAACATACCTGTCTGTGCGTGAACCGAGTTCGACTCCTCCCTTCCGCGCGAATTCAAACTCGGGTAATGTATAACCAATTATAAATACATATATTACCAATATTTTGGAAATATCTCACAATCCCCCACCATTTTCAAAATATACTTAGTCCTATAATTTTGGAAATATCATGGTTTCAGATAATGGTATCTTACGATTTGAAACTTACACATGAAATCTCGGTACTATCGAAATAATTATAAAGATGACACATTTGTTAAGGGCTTGTGTCATGTACCCTTTTCATGAGAATTTAAGAGTCAAGCCCTTTAACTCTTCGAAGCGTCCTCACTTCATCCTCACATAGGTAGACTATATCAAAAATACATCCATAATATGTATTTCAGCAAAATTATGCTATATGTCTATTAAGAGTAAAACTCAACCTTCCAACTTTACACTTATGGTCCAAGTACTTTCAATCTTTGGGATGTATCTATATTCAAGTACTTGCAATCATTCTAATAGTATACTTTACCATTGAACTCAAGACTTGATGTTACTCAAGTGTGAGTCGACTTTCCACCATTGATGATTAATTAGATATGGACTTGAGTCTCATCCCCAATGATGTCTTCAACACCATATCCCTTGTCAGACCTTTTGTCAAAGGATCTGCAAGATTCTTTTCAGTTCTTACGAACACTATGGATATTACTCCATTTAAAATTAAATCCTTTACATAGCTATGTCTTAGACCAATATGTCTAGATTTTCCATTATATACTTGACTGTATGCTTTGGACAGTGTGGATTGACTATCGCAATGTATGGATACCAGTGCTATTGGCTTTGGCCAAATTGGTATCTCATATAACAAATTTATTAGCCATTCTGCCTCTTTACTACCTGCAGCTAGGGCAATGAACTCTGTAGCCATGGTGGAGTCGGCAATGCAAGTTTGTTTCTTTGATCCCCAAGAAACTACACCTCCACCAAGGGTGAAGATCCATCCACTTGTGGAAGCATGATCCTCAACATAAGTTACCCAACTGGCATCTATATATCCTTCCAAAACTGAAGGATATCCACTATAGATTAAACTATAGTTAATTGTTCCTTTTAAATATTTTAATACTCTATTAACAGCGTGCCAGTGTTCTTTACTTGGATTGCTAGTATACCGACTTAACCTGCCTACATCATATGCTATGTCAGGTCTGGTACAGGTCATGGCATACATCAAGCATCTGATTACCTTTGAATAATCTAGTTGTGCCATAGGGCATCCTTTATGTGGTTGTAAACTAACATTTTGATCAAATGGAGTAGAAATAGGTTTGCAATTAAATTGATTAAATTTCTTTAGCACTTTCTCAATATAATGAGATTGAGATAAACCAATATTTACTCCATCTCTAATGATTTTAATTCCTAAAATCACATCTGCTTCACCTAAATCTTTCATATCAAAATTTTTTGATAAGAAAGTTTTAGTTTTTTCCACCTCATTTAAATTGGTGCCAAAGATTAACATATCATCAACATATAAACAAATCATAACACCATTTCCATTATGAAATTTACTATAAATACACTTGTCAGATTCATTTATTTTATATCCATTAGAAAGCAAAACTTTATCAAACTTTTGGTGCCATTGTTTGGGTGCTTGTTTTAACTCGTATAAGGATTTAATCAATTTACACACTTTATGTTCTTGTCCTTTGATAACAAATCCTTCAGGTTGTTTCATATACACCTCTTCATCTAATTCTCCATTTAGGAAAGCAGTTTTAACATCCATTTGATGGATTACAAACTTATAGATGGAAGCTAGTGCCAAAAGCACTCTTATGGATGCAATTCTTGCAACAGGTGCATAAGTATCAAAGTAGTCGATACCTTCTTTTTGTGTAAACCCTTTAGCAACAAGTCTAGCTTTGAATTTATCAATGGTACCATCAACTTTCATTTTCTTCTTAAAGATCCATTTACAACCTATTGGTTTGGATCCAGGTGGGAGGTCTACTAATTTCCAAGTTTTATTCCCCATAATTGAGTCCATTTCCTCTTGGATGGCTTCTTTCCAAAAGGAAGAGTCTTGAGACTTTATTGCCTCTTCATATGTGTCTGGGTCACTTTCTAAATTGTAACAAATTGGTCCATAACTATTACTGGAATCATTTTTTCCTTCTACAAGGAACATAAAGAAGTCTAGGCTATAATCTTTCTCTTTTCTGGCTCTTTTACTTCTTGTGGGTTCTGAACATGTCAAAGTATCATTATTAGATACATTATTTTTTAGACTTTGTACACTAGAACATACAGTTTCCTTGGGATGTGGAATTGAGTTAAATCTATTTTCTTGAAAAATTGCATCTCTTGACTCAATCACTATGTTAATAGGATATGAGTCATTAGATTCAACAACCATGAATCTATAGGCCTTGCTATTTTTAGCATAGCCCAGAAATACACTTTCAATTCCTCTTTCTCCCAATTTCTTTCTTTTTGGTTCAGGAACCTTAACAATTGCTCTACAGCCCCAAACTTTTATATAGTTAAGATTGGGTTTTCTTTTCTTTCAGAGTTCATATGGGGTTATCTTGTTCCTTTTATTGGGAACTCTATTTAGTAAATAACATGCAGTTAGCATGGCTTCACCCCAATAACCTTTAGATAAACCAGAATAGGATAACATAGCATTGACCACTTCTTCTAATACCTTATTTTTCCTTTCTGCAATTCCATTTTGTTGTGGGGAATATGGTGCAGTTGTTTGATGCACAATACCAGTGGACTCAAAATACTCAGGATGATAGAACTCTCCTCCCCTATCACTTCTAAAACACTTAATAAAAGTTTCATGTTGAAGTTCTACTTGTGCTTTAAATATTTTAAATTTGTCTAAAACTTCATTCTTAGAATGCATTAAATAAACATAACAAAATCTAGAGTAATCATCAATAAAAGTGACAAAATACTTTTTACCACCAAATGTAGGCCAACCATGTAAATCACATACATCAGAGTGAATTAAATCTAATACCTTAGAACTTCTTTCAACACTTTTAAAAGGTTGTCTAGTGATTTTAGTTAGCATGCAAGTAGTACATGAATTTGAATTTTTATCAAAAGTCGGAATTAAATTTGATTTCATCATATCATTCAATTTTCTAAAGTTAATATGTCCTAGTCGCAAATGCCATAAATCACAAGACTCGACAATATAAGCAGAAATCATATTATTATTATATTTACTAACAACATTACATTTGAACATATTCTCACAAAGGTAACCCTTCCCTACAAACATACAACCCTTAGAGAGAATAAATTTATCTCCCTCAAATGCACTTTTGAAACCAAACTTGTTAAGTAAAGGTACAGAAATCAAGTTCTTCCTAACACCAGGAACATAAAAAACATCTTTAAGAGTAAGTACTTTTCCAGAAGTGAATTCAATCTCCACTGTTCCTTTTCCTTTGACTTGGACAGTTGAGGCATTTCCCATGTACAAAATACTTTCATCTTCTTCATCAATGGTCTTAAATAGTTCTTTGTTTTTGCACACATGGCGGAAATAACAGCAACAAGATTATCTTCAATCTTCTTCATCAATGGTCTCCACCAAGATTCAACATCTTCAATCATGTTGAGTTCGGAAATAACAGCAACAAGATTATCTTTTGTTGCACTTGAATTCTTCTCTTTGTTCTTCTTTTTCAAGAACCTGAACTCATTTTTAAAGTGTCTTGGTTTTCCACAATGATAACAACATCCTTTTCTTTTCTTTCATTGTTCATTAATACCATTGTGTTTTTCATGAGATTTATCAAAATCTCGATTTCTTTTCTTAAAAGATTTGCTTGAATTTCCTTCCTCCATTACATGGACCTTTTCATGAGAAAATTGGTTTTTAGTATCCTCTTGTTTACGATACTCTTCTTCTAAACGAAGGTGATTACCCAATTGCTCAAGTGATATGTCCTCTTTCTTATGTTTCATAGATTTTTTGAAATCTTTCCACGAAGGTGGAAGTTTGTCTATTATGGAGGATACAATAATGATTTCATCCATGTGCATCTTATGTTGTTTGTAGTTATTAAGAATATGTTCAATCTCATGCATTTGTTCCATTACTGATTTATTATCAACCATTTTATAATTATTAAATTGAGAAACAAGAAACTTCTTACTTGTAGCGTCTTCTTGCATATATCTTGACTCTAATTTCTCCCATAGTTCCTTTGCAGATGTGCTGCTTTGATATATATCTAACAAGGAGTCAGACATTCCATTAAGAATGGCCCATGCATATATAGTCATCATTGTCCCACTTCTGCCTTTCTCTTGTTTTTGCTAATGTTTCCACTTCCTTCTCCAGCGGTCTTGTAGTGTTCAGAACATACACCACCTTCAATGTTGTAAGGAGAAATTTCATCTTTTTCTGCCAACGGATAAAATTTCCTCCATCGAATTTCTCCAACTTCACAAAATAAGAAGTCATTTCTTTGAGTGATGCAGCCATTGATTGAATATATAATCGAACCTAAAGATTGTCGGATCTTTGTTGGTGACAATTGTTGCAAGACTCTAATAGTGAAGTTGTTGATGAAGATTTTATGTAGCAAATTCCAAAGTGTGTTGTTACACTAGCCTTTAGGTTCGATTCACCCCAACCAGTCGGATGCAAATGAGACTACCAGCGAATCCCCTTCAGGGTACTTTGGAAACCTTAATATGATTTGCACTATCACACCAAGAATATCTCTCAATAGTATGTTACAAAATAATGTTACTTATTCTTTTCTCATGCATTAGAAAAGAATAAGTTGACTTAGTATATGAAAATGAGTGAAAGAAAATGGATGGCAATTACTTGAATTTGTTGTTTTCATTCTGTCCAAAGTGACCCTATTTATAGGAAAATAATGTCACTTGGGAAAGAGATGCAATTCTTCTTCTGCCACTGTTTGCGAAGAGACATATACATTTACCGTTCATGTTTTAACCAAATCGTTCCAATGGCTTGGTGGCGAAACAACATACTTGTCTGCGCGTGAACCGAGTTCGGCTCCTCCCTTGCACCTTTTCAAAATGGAATTTTTCCAAAAATAAATAGGAAGTGCGGATTCAATCTCGGGTTCCAACATTAGGACACAATGGAAACAATCACTACACCAACAACAATAACATGTAATGTATAACCAATTATAAATACATATATTTCCAATATTTTGGAAATATCTCACATTTTATTGGGCTTATCGAGAGCATATTTTGCCAACAATTGAGAAATAACATAGGTGTTTCTACAAATGTGGTAAAAAGAAAGATGTTTTCTTCTTCTGCTTTTCTGTATAGTATTTAAGAAATGTGCCTCTTCACTAGAATTACGACAATGTTGACGAAAATCTCCACATAACTATTATACTATTTGGAGTTTAAAATACCATCGATAAAATATATTTATTATTTTGGAGTTCTTTTGATGTTGAAAATTTCTTTAGGTGTTTTAAGTTTTTTTACAAATTATAGTTTTTTTTTATAAATAAAATTTAAGGTGAAGGATGATATCTCACTTCAAAATAGAAAATATTTTAAAATATATATTGAACCCGCAATCTAAGGAATTGGAGTTAATTTTAATGTTATAAGTCAATTAAATACTTGAGAAAAAAGAAGATGCATGCTAAATGTGAATCAATTTTACATAGATAGTAAATAAGAATTTCTGATTTTGTTATATTATTGCAGGATCATAACTAGGGATTTTTTCCAATAACTCATTTTCCAAAAAAAATTATTAATATATTCCGTTTTCAAAACTATATACTAATATATATTTTTTTTCTCTCTTACAAGTTGTCTTTGCAAACGGCGATTTCTTTAGGTCATTTTTCAACAACAAAAAAATCAAATTTTTTTTAAATTAAAAAAAAACATTATATATATATATATAATTAATATAATTTATAAAAATACATAAACATAAATTTTAAATTATATATGTTAACTAGAGTTGTCTGTAACATTTACACAATATTTTTGAGTATGATCAGTTAACCGACATAGTCCGTATTTTTTTTTTTTGTTTGACACTTTTTCAATTAATTTTATTTTTTTCATATTATAAAATAATATGAAATTTGACGATATCCTCGTTATCAAAAATTGACCACGATCGTTATCAATGTAATATATTATAATGTTAATTTATTTCTTATGTATATATTACTAACAAACATGATATTTGTCGATGTTTAGAGAATAAATATTAGCTAGAAGGATGATTTATTCATTTCAGCAAAATGGCTACTTAAAACCTTTACAACTCAAAAGCAAAATAACATACCACACTTTTCAAGTCTATAATGTGGGGATTATAATTCAACACTAAACAAACTCTATTTTATTCAAGAGATATATTCTTCTAGATATTAGAACTTATTAAGTAAAACAAAGACTATTTCAAACAATTAATATCTAACAATCTCTCCCTTAAGTTGATGCATCTGCATTTAGCTTAATTTCGTAACATCAGTCACTTCAAGCATGTTGCAAAGCTTCTCAAATTGCTCCAGCTTTAACGGTTTTGTCATAATATCTGCAATGTGATCCTGAGATTTGCAGTAACTCAGTCGACAACTCCATCATTCACCATGTCCCTTAGAAAATGGAATCTTACATCAATGTGCATGATTTTGCCATGAAATACAGGATTTTTAGACAACTGAATATTGGAGCTGTTATCACACATAATTTTAGTATCCTTCTTCTCTTTAACTCCAAGTTTCTCCAACACCCTTCTAAGCCAAACACACTGACAAGCACACAATGTTATTGCTACATACTCTACTTATGTGGTAGAAAGAGCAACCACCGATTGTTTCTTTGAGGACCAAGAGACAGCTCCAGACCCCAACATAAATACAAACCCATAAGTACTTCTCCGATAATCTAAGTCGCCAGCATAATCACTCTCCGTAAAGGCTATCAGTCGCGAGTTGTTTTCCCTTTCTTATAAAAAATTCCAAGATCAGTTGTACCGTTTAAGTACCTTAAAATTCTTTTTGCTGCAACCCAATGAGTCGTAGTGGGATTGGACATGAACTTGCTTATCAAACTAACGTTGTACATCAAGTCAGGCCTAGTTACAGTCAAATACATGAGGCTTCCAACCACTTGCTTGAATAGAGTTTCATCAATTCTAACTCCACTCTCGTCTTTCGACAGCTTTGTACCTGGCACTATTGGATTTTTCACGACATTACACATGCATGCATCATTCCCAGTAAAGATCAAGTCGTCCACATAAAGACTTACTATTAAAATTTTACCTCTTTTCGACTTTGTGAATAGTGTGTGCTCACTAGGACACCTGTCAAAACCTTCACGCACAAAATAAGCTTCAATTATGTTGTCCTAAGCTTGTGACGCCTGTTTAAGGCCATATAATGCTTTCTTAAGTCTATTGACTTTCTTTTCTTCTCCTTTCTTTATAAAACCCTTATGTTGCTGTACAAATACTTCCTCCTTGAGCTCTCCATGAAGAAAAGCACTCTTCACATCATGTTGGAAAATCTCCCAACTGAATTGAGAAGCCACCGCAAGTATCACACGAATGGTGTCAAGTCTTGCCACTGGAGCACACACTTCAGTGTAATCTACTCCATAGCATTATGCGTATCCTTTTGCCACCAACCTCACTTTGAACTTATCCACATCCCCATCTTCATTAAGCTTAGTTTTGAAAACCCATTTGACTCCAATGGGTTTGGAACCTTTAGGCAGCACGGTGAGTTCCCAGGTTTGATTCCTTTCTACGGCTTCAATTTTCGAAGTCATTGCTACCCTTCATTTCTTGCTTTTCATTGCTTCTCCAAATGTAACTGGATCATTCTTAGTCACCATCATCATTGCATTCAAGTTTTTTTCTTCAGATAATTCGTCTTCTGTTTCATAATCTGTCATCCAACTTGGTGCTCGTCTTTCTCGTACACCCCTTCCTTCAGCCAATTCTCAATGTGTATTGGAATTTGGCTCATTTGAAGGTGAATCTTTCATATTGCTATTTGAACTACTACCCGAATTATTTGAACCTGCTCCACCATTTTCTTCTACATTCTGGTCATCAATTTCCGAAGTCATTGCTACCCCAGGTTTGATTCCTTTCTATGGCTTCGATTTCCGAAGCCATTGCTACCTTTGATTTCTTGCTTTTCATTGCTTCTCCAAATGTAACTGGATCATTCTTAGTCACCATCATCATTGCATTCAAGTTTTTTTCTTCAGATAATCCGTCTTCTGTTTCATAATCTGTCATCCAACTCGGTGCTCGTCTTTCTCGTACACCCCTTCCTTCAGCCAATTCTCCATTTGTATTGGAATTTGGCTTATTTGAAGGTGAATATGTCATATTGCTATTTGAACTGCTACCCGAATTATTTGAACCTGCTCCATCATTTTCTTCTTCATTCTGGTCATCATCTCCATCGCTTACATCTTCATCTTCATATTCTAATATATCTTGCTTGATTTCTTCCTATGTTTTCCCACAATCCCAACATGTTTCTTCTTCAAATACAACATCCTTGTTGACGATGATCTTCTTTAAGACAGGATCATATAACCTCCACGCCTTGGACTCATCGCTGACTCCAAGGAAAACATATTTTCTGCTCTTATCATCCAACTTACTCCTCCTTTGATCCGGTACATGGACATGTGCAACACATATGAAAATTCGAAAATATTTCACCACTGGTTTCTCACCACTCCATGCCTCTTCTGGAGTCTTGTTTTCAACTGCTACTGTTGGACTTCGATTTTGAATATGCACACACCATCTTACAGCCTCAGGCAAAAAATCTTTAGGAACTTTCTTCTCAATTAACAAGGAACGAACAACATTCATGATCGTCCTGTTTTTTCTCTTGGCAACTCCGTTTTGTTGAGGAGTATAAGCTGTCGTCAATTGTCTATTGATGCCTTGTGATTGACAAAACTCTCCAAACTCGTTCGAGGTGAACTCACCACCCCTATCTGTCCTCAAACAGGTTATGTATGTGTTTTTCTCTTTTTCAACACAAGTTTTATAATTTTTGAATGTAGCAAAAGCTTCTTATTTCCCATGTAAGAAATAAACCCAGGTTTTACAAGTAAAGTCATCAATAAAGATTAATATGTACCTCTTGCCACTATTTGAAGATGTCCTGAGAGGACCACAAATATCTGAATGCACTAGCTAAAGTTGCTTTGACGCCCTCCACAAGCTCCTCCTCAGTATAGACTCTATATGTTGCTTGCTAGTTAAACATGTTGTGCATATTTTCATTGGAGACATCAGATAGGGTAAACCAACCACCATCTTTTTGTAAGAAAGTGTTTGTAGTCCCTTGTGGTTCAAGTGCCCAAAACGACAATGCCACATGTGAGCTTCTATTTCTGATACAACTTCAGCTTGTAAACACATATAATTTTTTTTTGTCATAGAAGCAAACAGAAAAAACATTATGTTTCCACTCATATCAGTATGCATAAATAACCCCCTCCTATGATGGAATACTTTGCAAGTTCCATCCTGAATCAAAATGGCTAACCCTTTCTCTTGAAGTTGTCCTATGCTTAACAAATTGTTTTTAAGCTCAGGAATATAATAAACATCAGATATTACATGGGTTATACCATTCAATTGTACCTTAATACTTCCTTTTGCTACCACTGCCATTCTCGTATCATTTCCAAGCTTTACTGTTCGACTGAAATCTTCCAAATTTGAGAACCATTTTTTGTTCCATGTCATATGATTACTACAGCCCGAGTCAAAGAACCTACAGCCCGAGTCAACAAGAGCTCCTCTTCTTCCTCTAGTTCAATATAATTGGCTTTATTTTCCCAATTAGGACACTCGTATTGAAAGTGTAACAAGTTATGACATTTGAAACATTCAATGATTGATTTGTTTAGAGGTTGTCTCCCTCTACCTCTGCCACGTCCTCCTCTAAACACAGCTTGACCTCTCCCTCTGCCTGATTTGTCTTCTTGAGCCACTTTCAACACATGTTCCTCTTGTTGGGGTCCCTGCATCCTTTGTTCATGGACAAGCAAACTTCCGTGCAATTCATCAATGTTCAAAGTACTTAGATCATTTGACTCTTCAATTGAACAAACAACATAATTGAACTTGGTTGTCAATGATCTAAGTATTTTACTAATCACGGTACTATGCTCCATTGTCTCACCATTTGACTTCATCTTGTTCACCACAGTTAAGGTTTGTCCCATGAAGATGTCTACCTTTTCTCCTTCGTTCATGGCAAACAGCTCAAACTCCCTTCTCAATGCTTTGAAGTTGTGCCCTTTTCACCTTCGTAGACCCTTGATACTTCTGTTTCATAGAGTCCCAGATTGCCTTTGACGTTCCCTTGTCGAGAATTGTTTCCATGATTTCTCTATCAATTGCCTGAAATAAGAAATTATTAACCTTCAAATCTTTGCGTTTGCTCTCATATATTGTCTTCCTCTGTGCTTCTCTCACTGTTGATGCTCCGATTGCAGGTGTCAGAATCCTTTCATCTATCAGGCTCCACAGCTCCTTGCTCCTCAAAACGTTCTCCATTGTCATTGACCAAAAATCATAATGACCATCGAATCTCGGAATGGATGGTTGTACAAACTTTTCTGAATTTGACATTTTGATCTTGTTGTGTTTAACTTAAACTCTCATGTTTATCGTTAAATTTTACACACCCTCACACACTCAATTAGGCCCCTTAAGAGCTCTGATACCAAATTGTTGATGTTTAGAGAATAAATATTAGTTGGAATGATGATTTATTCATTTCAGCAAAATGGCTACTTAATGCCTTTACAAAACAGAAGCAAAATAACAAACCACACTTTTCAAGCCTATAATGTGGGGATTACAATTCAACACTAAACAAACTCTATTTTATTCAAGAGATATATTCTCCTAGATATTAGGACTTATTAAGTAAAACAAAGACTATTTTAAACAATTAATATCTAACAATATTCAAGGGTAAGAAAAAGTGATAATGAGGTGTATCACAAAAAAAATTGAAAAAGTGTCAAGAAAATGCAGATTCTGTCAGTTAACCAGTCATACTCGAAAATATTGTTCAAATACTACAGGCAAACTCTAGTCAATCTATGTAATTTAAAATTTGTGTTTATGTATTTTTATAAATTATATATATATATATATAATATATTTTTTTTAAATTTAAAAAAATTTTGAATTTTTTTTTAAAAAAAATGGCTTAAGGAAGTTGCATTTGCAAACACGGGCTTCCTTAAGAACGTTGCCATTTGAAAATGCGACTTGTAAGGGAGAAAAAAAAAGATATATTGATATATAGTTTTGAAAAAGGAGTAGATTGTAATTTTTTTTTTTATAGAAAACGGGTATTAAAAAAAACCCTCATAACTATCATTACAAAACAACTATATAATCAATAGTACTTAGGTGTCGATGCAAAACGGTTTACAAAAATAGTATATATCTATTCGTTGTAATATTTTGTAGACAAAATAATATTCGTTGTCTCTTAATTTAATTTCAGTGTTAACGTTTTAGTCTTTTATTTTATTTTTCTTCTTTATTTGATCATTTATTTTAACTTTAAGTGATAATTTAATTTTTTATGTTTTAAAATGTCAATTACATTATCTTTTTTTTAACAAAAATTGAGAAAAAATCATCAAAAATTTCAAACAAAACCTATAAAATTAATAATCGTCTTA